>OY759266.1:22732526-22780026 GCA_963662155.1 Lamellibrachia columna
CAAAGCCAGGAATGTCACAAGTGGGCCCACAACGAATGCACGCCGGGGCAGACATTTTTTGTCTGTCCAAACTGCGAGGCATGAATCGTACACGTGGCCCTTCCTACGTTAATGATACGTTGGTGGAGCTTCCATTGGCCCTAATAAAGATGTTGTATTGGTTCATGAACTAAACAAATTTGTATTAGTGTAACCACGCTTAGCGAGAAAAGCAGGACTATGTTGATGAGTACTGTGATGCTAAAATAGCTACCATGTTTTATTGTATAATTACTTTAGTAAATATGCAGTTGAATATATCCCATTCAGGTACACACAACAAACCTATTCATTTGTGGGTGCAATACTAGTAACAATCGCATATGTTTGCCTGAAACCATAACGTTGGGGAAAGTCGGTCTGCGGACCGACTTGCCTCAGGCGGGGGGTCGGTTTTTTGATGTACTCGTATTGTTTTTCATATGTAGCTCATCTAGGTTGTCTGTTTATTGAAAATTGTTTTCCAATGGGTAACACATATTTTTTTATAGTATTAACATATTAACGATATGTTGACATAGTTTCATTATGTAAAACTTGAACATTTTCCTTTGGGGGCTATACAAGCAATAGTAAACACTGTTACTCCAGTAACAATATGTACGATTAGCGTACGTACAAACTGGTACTCGAGTACCAAAGAATAACGTACGTAGCATATTCTAGTACCAACCAATTCGAGTAAAGAGTAGCCCTACTTTGATCTACATTCATATTCCAGGCGTCGGGCTTGATACAAGAATTCCACCTAGAGAGGCAGACTGTGCGATTTATTGGCAACCGATGCTGCTGAAACGGTAGTCTTGACAACAGATTCAAACAATCAACTGCTTGCTGAGTTGACAGACGTAATGGATTTGAGATTAATATCTCGCTGCGCGCAGATAATTGCGCCTATTTGCACGTCGCATAAGCAAATGGCAAAGCGACGTCGTATTGAACGGTCCGTTTAAAACGTGCATTATTCGTAGCGAGCTAACCAGAAAAACGACGACATTACGAATCTGATTTTTCTAATGTAATTAAAATAGTCGCAATAATGTGGTAAGCAAACACAGCGCAATGTTAAAATAGCTTAATGAGGGAACCAGGAACGGCACGCGACATAACTACGTCGTATAGGGACTTTCTACCGTACTGGACGGTCGCACTGTGAGGTAGGTTTCCGTAACTGAAATTGTCGAGAACGTACGAATGTAAGGCTTTGGTGAGCGCCAGAGCACTTTTTTGTATGGATGACGTAGTTACCGGATGACCGGATGATTCTTTGTAAAATAAACCTCATTAAACGTCTCATTGCATATGGTCAGTACCAGTTTTTTTCACTCACCGTAACATTGCGAATAAATAAATGTAATTACCGGTTAAATATTACATTTATTTATTTGCCATGTTGTATTGAATATAAATCGCATGATACTCCTGTCAGTATTGTTCAAGCATCGCTTAGCATAGCTACTTCGTTATTTATTTGTTGATTAATGTCACTTTGGTTTATCTCACATGCTTATGCCTGTTCACTATAAAAGCATATATGACGTCTTTGGGAAGAGACACTAAAGGCACTGGTCCCTTCTACTTGGTGTCTAGGCCAGGGAAGTTAAAATAGCGCACACGGCGGAGGGTTACACGTGTAAACTGTCGTGGATAGAACGTTGGTAGTCTCTGTCTCCCACCATCATAACAACACTCCTGCGGTATCCGTAGACGTAAGGTTGTGTTGAGTATAACTTCAAGAGACACAGAGAAAACAGAAAAATAGCTAATTATACATCTGAATAAAGTAATAGTTTGGCAATATTTAGAATACCGCATACAAACCTGTCGGCCATTTCGTAGAATGAGAAGAACAACTAAGCAGGACTGAGAGGCCTTAATTTTGAAGTACACCCATAAGAACAATAACGTGGTTTAACATCCCTAGAGGCAAGACATAGGATTACGTAATTTTACCACATAACAAAATACACCAAGTCGTCCCTCTCAGGATAACCACAAACTCATGCAACCATTGAAACAGCATGTCCAGAACCACAACGGTACATCAAAGAGCATGTGACAATTGAAGGACACAAGATCAGAGTACAACAACATCGCTCCTGCAAGCTCCGAAGACAGCACGGCTGCAATAGAATTTATACAGACCACCTAACACAGGTGGTCCCGGGACGCCGCAGATCCATTTAATGACAAAGCGAACGAATTGTACGATATCGATTTAACGCTAAATCTTTACGACATGCGGCAAACAATTAGCGTTGTCAAGGGGATACGAAAATATTGTGGGCATACTCTATGTTAATTTACTTCTCAGAGCATGCGTATCGTAATGTGTATATACTGAACTAACCCTAAGCTAGACATAATTCAATAGGAAATAGTGTTATGCCTTTCTCTTTTATATTTCGTCGATATGAGTGTTTTTTGTCTGCATACATCGTTGTAGACACAGTTCAGACGGCTATTAAACGCAAAATCAACCGGAGCATATTAATCACGTATTTGATATTTTAAGTTGACAGCTTGTACTTCAGTCAATCACGATACATGCATGATTATGAATGTGCATTCACTTAAACGTTACATTCAGTCTTATTTTCTGCATTTGGGAGTGAACTTCACTCTGGCAACAATAACGCTTAGTGCTATTCAATAAATCACAATGCTTGCATCAACCTGGTCGATATGCCGTTTGAGTATTTTCGAAAGCGACGTAGACAACCACTCATTGGAACGTTTGTGTAATTAATCAATTTACTGAAATTATGTAAGTCATTCGATGATTTAGGTGCACTACAACACGACGAACACTGTGCAGCACAACAACTAAAACGTGTCATTCTAAAATAAAAATGGAAATATAAACCACACGAATCACACGAAATATAAACCACATGAATCACGCGAACATCGACAACGATCCAAGATGCCTTGCATTAAGACGTATACGCCATCTGGCGATTGGAAATACGTTGTCTTACACTCGCCAACTGTGGTGCCACTCACAATATCGCCACTGCCACAATTTGGTTAAAACTAAAAAAAAGGGAAATTTGCGGAGTCATATGAACGATTGTTGGGCAGGGCAACGCCACTGTTGTTTACGACTTATTACGTCATAACATGGGTGCGCTTGAGAGACGTCAAATAGTGTCATAAAATGGACTTTATCGTGTTTCTGGTTAAATATATTCTATTCTATTCCCCCTTATTGTGAACTTTAATGTAGGCGCACACCCTAGAACGCACATGAAGGCGGCATGTTTGTATGTGGACATGTGTTTCTGACAGGTGCCAGTCATGATCACGCTGAATATATCCGCTTGCTACGGACAGTGTCTTCGCAGTCGACCCGACAGCTTGACCACTTCTGTCGTCATCGTCGCTATCCGTAAGTGCACAGTTCGGCCATGCTCACCATGGCGGGACACTTTCTCTTACACTGTCACACAAATGGCGCGTGAATTCTGGGAAGTCATTACTGTTTGATTCATACATTATACGTTGAATCTGAGCTAATCTTAGTATGCATACACTGTATATGTATGAATGAATATATTGAATCTTAATTAATCTAGGAAATTACTTTGATTCAATTTATATGTTTATGTATATGATATTGTCTCCACTAGATATATATCTACCTTATGTATAAATGATTATATCAGTTGTGTGAGTTATTTTTCACTATCATAAAATAGTTGGTATGTAGATATGAATATATGTGTACATATGTATCTACGTATATCTATATATAAAAAATCTACATATATTATATTATACTATCTATACAATATTTATACAGGTGGTCTCGCTATAAGCCATGTATAGTTTGTAGGTATCACCCGAGTTGTAATTTAATCAAATAAAATAATGTATGAAACTTGAAATTACTTGTGTCGTCACAACTGAATAAAACGTACGCTATCATTACTATAAGCGATGTTATTGCAACGTATACTTATACCATAATCAATTACCACTAATCAGCTTTGCATCCATAGACCGAGCTAACATTAAGGAGATTGTTTAACCCTGCCACGTGGTTTCAATGTTTATAATCATAGTTAACCAAATGAGCGGGGAACTGTTAGCAACTCATACAGATTCTATGTTTATACTAATGATGATGATGATGATGATAATGATGACGACGACGATGGTGATTATAATAATGATGGTAATCATGATCATGATGATAGATGATGACTGATGATAAATAATAATAACAATAATAATTGTTAATCCCACGTTTAAACGATACGGAAAGAACAAGAGGATCTCGTGAGATGAAAGTGAAGCGGCGCCTACACATTTTTTTCCAGTTGGTCGGGCCACACCGGGTCGGGTAAAAAAGCGCATCCAATTATTATGTGCCTTTAGGCGAGCGACGTATCTAGACACTGCAAGTGTGACATATTAACTCTTGCCAATTCCCACTTCAGCTCTGATGATAGATCACCACTGATGCACTTGCTGTCGGTCTCTGCAGTCGATGCTTGGCCACTGTTTCAAAATTGTCAGTGATGCCCGGTCAATTGGGCAATTAATCACTCGTGTAAACACCCTCGCGAGACCGATTAGCGATGCAAATTTGTGGCTACGAACATTTCGCCGGAATTGAGGTCAGCCGCAATTTGGGCGTCTGTCGGGCGACAGTTTCAAACAGTGGCCAATCAGCGACCGCCGCGACCGTCGTGACCTTTCAGAACTAAACTAGGGATTGGCGCCAATCAATAGGTCGCACTTGCAGTGTCGCTCATGTGAACGCAGACATATTTTTGCTGCGCTTTGTCATGGGACAAGGACATGGGCTAATAATCGCTCGTGTATGAAAGTCAGCCATAGTGCGGTCTCGTTCAGTCTCACTGCCAGATATGTAACATCTCTAAACACGACAGGCAACATTGGCGCCATCGTTTCGCCGTCGAGCTACCGAGTGTGTCACCTGCAATAACCGAGTTAGAATGACAGCCGCGACCATACACGCGCCAACGTTTCCAATCAATTCCAATGTGGCGGATGTAATCACCTACGACTGCACGACAATATCACAACGTCAACCAATAATATGACAAAATAGCACACAGCTTATGCATGACTAAATCGCTGTTTGGCATGCAATTTGTCCGAAATAGAATAAAATAGATTTTGCAAAATTATGTTACAATATTCTATCATTGCTGGGTATTAGATGTCCCCGACATCAAATTTCATTTTCATAGAATAACCCCTACGCACGCACGCACGCACGCACGCACGCACGCACGCACGCACGCACGCACGCACGCACGCACGCACGCACGCACGCACGCACGCACGCACGCACGCACGCATTTCTACAATCAAGTCATGGTGGAGTCAGGTTGTGTAATCTTGTACCGAGCGGAAAGTGGTAACTTAACCATGATCTTCTTTATTGAATAGGTGGATACTAATACCGTTCTATCGGGGTTGTAGTTGTCGTCTGTAGCTGCACGTGCCAGTGTGCTAGCACGGATTCGCGGTCGTGCGGTGATAAAGCGATCCCGTCGAACGAGACGCGCAAAGGCCGAGACCTGTGGTGCTACGAGTGCCGAGAGACGTACTTTAAGAAGTACAACGTGGTCCTGTCGCCGTGTCTCAATAACCTGTCCCTCATCACAGTGCGTCAGTGCGGGGTGTTGGATGTCTACTGTAAGGTCGGTGTGCCGCATCTACGCTTCTTCTTGTTGTTCTTCTTTCTCCAATGGTCCATTGCGGGGTGCGGGCCACATCACATCACATCACATCACATCACATCAGTCTGTTCCGCCCTCTCGAAAAGTCGTCTCCATCCATCTCGATCTTCTTCTATTCTCGTCCACCCTCGGCTCCTCACATCTGCCTTTTTGACATATATCTTAACACTTTCCTTCCATCGTTGATCTTACTCTGTTTATTCTAACCGCAATCTTCTGTTTTCCCTGCTCTCTTCGTCAATCTCTCCTCACTCATCCTCTGTATGTGTCCTGCCCATCGTAGTCTGCTCCTCAGTACCTTCATCCCCAGGCGTTTCTTCATTCCGATCTCTTATTTTAATTCCCCCGTCTTCCTTCTGTATTCTCGTTTCACTTTACACATTCTCCTAACCCAGTTGTTCTCTGCTCCCAGTAGCTTATCCTCCTGTCTCTCGGTCGGAGCAAGTGTTCCCATCCCAATATACACAAGTGGGTATAACGCAGGCTTCCAACACTTTTCCCTTTTCTTCAACTTTCTGTCCCACCAAACGGCATCCAGGCCGGCTAAAAAATGCAAAGGCATTTGAATGTTGAACATTTGAATGAGCATTGAGTGTATACCCTAAAAATTGCATTTGGTCGCGACCCCTCAACATTATTTTTTTTTCAAATGTCCAACTAAATCTATTTCAAGTGCAGACGTCATTGTTAGAATAATTATTATTGTTAGATCATGCATCTATATCGCTGATGAAGAATCACAACAATTAAGTATGTGTTGATCTGCACCATGTGGTTCGTTGGAGTATATTACACTCACTTCTAGCACGGTTTTAATTCCTCGTCAGACATGCTGTTGAAGAACCAAAACCACAAAACGCATGAACTTGACATAAACATGATATTCAGTTTCATTTAAACGTTTATTATTTGAAAAGCTGCATGGCAGCAAGTACAAGTGTACACAGTTTTTCAGTTTTTCAACGTACGAAGATACCACTTTTAATTCAAAATTTATAATGCAATTTCACGTTCGCCTTTCGCCCTGACCATGTCCGTGCACTGCAGGATGCAGCCCTCCGCTATCACTTTCGCCCTGACCACGTCCGTGCACTGCAGGATGCAGCCCTCCGCTATCACTTTCGCCCTGACCACGTCCGTGCACTGCAGGATGCAGCCCTCCGCTATCACTTTCGCCCTGACCACGTCCGTGCACTGCAGGATGCAGCCCTCCGCTATCACTTTCGCCCTGACCACGTCCGTGCACTGCAGGATGCAGCCCTCCGCTATCACTTTCGCCCTGACCACGTCCGTGCACTGCAGGATGCAGCCCTCCGCTATCACTTTCGCCCTGACCACGTCCGTGCACTGCAGGATGCAGCCCTCCGCTGTCACTTTCCATCTTTTTCCGTTTTTGGCTTCTCTTTTCCAAATTGCTCCCGTATTATTCACTATGTCATCGCATCATCGTCTCGTCGGTCTGCCTCTTGCTCGTTTCCATTGTCTATGTCGTTTCCCTTTTCTGTGTTTGTGTGGAATGTTATCGTCGTCAGTTAGCTCGATGTTCAACTTGTTTCTTCCCATGGCCGTCCGTGTTGATTTTAAATAATGTTTCTTCATTGACCATGTTATACATCCGCATGCTTTACTTGGCATTTCGTTGGTATCTTCCAGTGCAAATCCAACCATATTTTATAAAAGTCATGACTTCTTCTTTTTATGTGTTGTTTATCCTTATTTCTTGTTCAATGCATGGGAGGAGGGCAAAGTGGGCCCCTCGGTCAAAGTGGGCCCCTCGGTAAAAGTGGGCCCCTCGGTCAAAGTGGGCCCCTTGGTCAAAGTGGACCCCTCGGTCAAAATAGACCCTCGGTCAAAGTGGGCGGCTCGGTCAAAGTGGACCCCTCGGTCAAAGTAGACCCCTCGGTCAAAGTGGGCCCCTCGGTCAAAGTGGGCCCCTCGGTCAAAGTGGACCCCTGGGTCAAAGTGGGCCCACGCCATTATAGTTATCCTGGTATGCATTGGGGTAAATCAACGAAAACTCGCAAGGGAACGTTAACCATGGTTGTATATGCCAGCTAGGCGCGAATCCAAAACCGCGAATCACGAATTTTTTTTTCTGGCACTGTTCTTAACATATTAGGCGTGTCTGATTAACTCCATATTTTCATAACTGACCCGCGAATTTAGCCATAAATGGGGTATATATAAGGAAATGATATACTTAGTGGAATGTGCATGTTCATTTTGGCGTGAATGCACGCGATGAAACCAAAAACTGCATCCGATATTTTTTGCAAGAGGCCAAAGTTTGCGCCATGACCGCAGTCGCGTTGCACATCATGGATAATGTGGTTATATCGTAGGCGTTGCTACAATGTACGAACATTAATTACATAGTAGTTTGCTAATGTGAATATGTATAATTAGACACAAAATAATATAATTTAATTAATTAATAATTACAGCACATTAGCCTAATAAGCGCCACAATTAGTAGATTGTGCATTTTCTTATATTGTGCGGAGATAGATTCGAATAGAAGGAAGGATGACGGATGAGTGCAGTGTAACCAATGTAGATCAATTCATGCTTAAGGTGCCCACTTTGTCCTCCCTTCCCCTATTTAGTATAACCAACTTCGTTCAGTATTTCATCTTTTATTTTAATGTCTTGCTTTTTCAAAGCTTGTCACAATCTTTGTTTTTTCTTTGTGTATTTTGAGACCGATTCATTTGCTTTCCGTGTTTTCATCTTTTAGCATTGATTCCATTTCTGAAGTTGTTTCAGAGAACAATGCAATACATTTAATGCATGTTAAAATGTATTTTTGTGTGCAGTTACTGACACTCATGTCTGCTACTGCTAGTAGGCTCTACATTGATTAATAGGCCGAATGCTAACAATAAACAGGTGATCCAGGCAACTTCACGCAAGCATGCCGTGTGTTTCCTGTTTAGGTTGAGCGAATCGATCTGCACCTAAACGTGATGTCGATTGAACGCTCATGCTCCGGATCTTGTCCGTACGGCTGTAAATTCTCAGGCTACGGACTCACATACAGACGCTGTACGTCCTGCTGCACAACGATTGGCTGTAACAGTGACAATGGCAGTCACGTGATAAAGGTCTCTCTGACGTCATTTCTACTGTGGGGATTCCTGGTGGTTTGCGTGCTAATGATACAAGTCTAGGAAGTGCCTACTTACGTCATTGTGTCCTCTATCGTATGTTTTTCGAGATTTGTTAAGTTTTTGTTAATTTATTTTAAACAACTGAAAGGTTATGTTTTATGAAAATATTGGTAGAAATGTGTTCTTTGCACACTTATACTAACGGTACTTCGTGGCATCTTGGTCTAAGCTATAACAAGATGACATGAGGTACCCTTAGCAAAAGAACACTGTTTATTGGATATGAGTAAGCACATATTCTCACAGAGGACCATCAGTGAATGGAACACATTATTTACTGATTGTGTGCATACAAGCAGTGTCAATATATAAACAAAACATAATTAACATATATCTTACATGGACGGGTCACACATGAACTGACAATTGCTTGTCACATGGAGCATGCTGCTGTGGGTGGCAATTTGGTCAAAACTGGTTACATGCAACACATTGCTTACATAGAACTACCGCACTGTGAACAGCAATGGCCAAGCTATGCAGCATTAGTGTAGTCCTTACCGCCAAGTGGCGCCACTATTCTGGCTGTATTTAGTGAATGCATTGAGTGATCGTACGAAGTCAAACTCATAAGTGTGAAACGAAGTGCCAATTGTTAAAATTCTACCTGCATCTGCACGCACGCGCATACACCACGAACGAAAGAACGAACGAACGAACGAACGAACAAACGTACGAACGAACGAACGAAGACACATACACACACATACTGCACCAATCTAAATAATGGCGCCTTCGTTTGAGTGCATGAGAAAAGGGTCAAGTGGAACACAGTGACCATACTTGTCTTCTGTCAGAGACACCTGTGTCACGTGTGTCGGCTTGGTTGTTGTCACGCAAACGTTCTCTCTATTGTACCATAAGAAAAGTAAGGAGAGCGGTTTCGATGACATCAGATTGCGTGCGCATGGTTAATTTACATGATCGTTGTGAACAGTTACACCAATTAAATGGCAATTGTGTAAACGTTAAATGGTCATTGATTAAAGTGGTCACTATGTAAAGATACACATTCATTGCGTAACTTCACATGGACATTGTGTAAAACAACGTGGTCACTGATTACATTTACATAGTAATTGTGTAAAACAACGTGGTCACTGATTACATTTACATAGTAATTGTGTAAAACAACGTGATCACTGAGTACATTTACATAGTCATTGTGTAAAACAACGTGGTCACTGAGTACATTTACATAGTCATTGTGTAAAGTCAGTGCGTAATATTACATCGTGATTGTGTACAATTACACAGTCATTGTGTCAATGTGTCCAGGTATCTTGGGAATCGTCGAGTTTAATAATCGATGATGACTAAGAAGTTTTCAGTCAACGATAATATAAAGAAGTTGTCAATCAACGAGGATGTAAATCGTCGAGTTTAGTGATCAATGATGACTAAGAAGTTGTCAGTCAACGAGGATGTAAATCATCGGGTTTAGTCATAGATGATGACTAAGAAGTTGTCAGTCAACGAGGATGTAAATCGTCGAGTTTGTTCATAGATGATGACTAAGAAGTTGTCAATCAACGAGGATGTAAATCGTCGAGTTTAGTCATAGATGATGACTAAGAAGTTGTCAGTCAACGATAATGTAAATCGTCGAGTTTAGTCACCATCAATTATGACTAAGAAGTTGTCAGTCAACGAGGATGTAAATCGTCGAGTTTAGTCATCAATGATGACTAAGAAGTTGTCAGTCAACGAGGATGTAAATCGTCGTGTTTAGTCATAGATGATGACTAAGAAGTTGTCAGTCAACGAGGATGTAAATCGTCGGGTTTAGTCATCGATGATGACTAAGAAGTTGTGAGTCTACGAGGATGTAAATCGTCGAGTTTAGTCATAGATGATGACTAAGAAGTTGTTAGTCAACGAGGATGTAAATCGTCGAGTTCAGTCATATATGATGACTAAGAAGTTGTCATTCAACGAGGATGTAAATGTTATCTTCAGTCGTAGTTATCTAGATTACATTGTTTTGCTCAGCATATAGAACTAATGTAACACATCATTATTGGCAGTGTTGACCAATCAATGATTTCAATTCCGTGTGGTCCACATCAGTGGTCAGTTAATTGTTCCACTGAACTACGTAAAGAAACAACGGTTTTTAAGACGATTTCAACTAGGAATTGTTTTTACTGTGATGTTCTTGTTTCAACTGCAAGTTTCACATAGATAAATGGCATAAATATATGAAACTTTCGAACAACTTCCTGTAGCAGCTTAGAAGATGCACTGCATTGTTCAGACCGGAAACATTTGTGGCGTTGCCCTCCTACACAGAAGAGTTCCAGCACCGCGGTGTTTCAAACTGCTATACGGTTTATTTGAAGATAAAACCATACTATGTTCCTACATATACGTTAAGCTTAGCATTGCGTCAGACTCTAAGTTGAACGTTATTTTGATTAAGGATGTTTACGTTTCATGTAATTGCTACAGCAATATGCACCACGTTGTAATCGTTAAAGCAGTATGCACCACGTTGAGACCATGCAAGCACATTCAAGTACAAGCAACCTGCAAGCAGACAAGCACACACACTCGCACGCACGTACACATACGCACGCACGCACGCACGCACACACGCACACTGTTACATGATAACTGTACCGTTTAGTCGCTTACCATATTGGTTAGTATATTTTTTGCAACGTTTTCTATTTATAAACTGACGAAGTCCAATACAACGAATAATTCAGTGTATTTTACGGACTTTCTGGCCATTCTTGTGCATCAACAGTGTACAAAGGCGCTTATTGCATACACCGACCAATGGCAAGCGATACAGCGACGACTGGCAGCAGCAGTGCGAACTGTGAATGGGTGTCACGCGTTGCAGCGGAGCTTTGTATATTGCAGAAATTGTCTTGACAACATGAATAACAGTTCTCAAACTTGTACGCAGTTCCGGCCGACTGACATCCGGTCGTGCATGTCTTGGCGCATGCGCGGCTGAACGTCGTCAGGTCGCCGTCCACGGTGTATCGCTGGACCTAAGAACAGAGTGTAACGCGATACGACTTTAGCACACTGCATACGAAACAACGGTACATTGAATAAAAGTATCGTCTGAGAGCATGTGGGGAACAAGGAGAGGGAGTAGTGACAGTAAACAAGGATAGGGAGCAATGACATGGAGCAAGGAAATGGAGTAAGGACAGGGAGTGAGGACATAGAGCAAGACTAGGGAGCAATGACAGTGAACAAAGAGAGGAAGCAATGACAGGGAGCAAGGCAAGGAAAGGGAGTAAGGAGAGGGAAGTAAGGGCAGGGAGCAAGGATAGGGAGCAATGACAGTGAACCATGACAGTGAGCAAGGACACGGAGCAAGGACAGTGAGCAAGGTCAGTGTGCAAGTACACAGAGCAAGGACATGGAGCAAGGACAGAGAGCACGGACAGGGAGCAAGGGCATAGAGGAAGGACAGGGAACAATGACAGAGAGCAGTGACAGTGAGCCATGACAGTGGACAAGGTCAGTGTGCAAGTATAGAGAGCAAGGACAAGGGGCAATGATACGGAGCAAGGACAGAGAGCAAGGATAGAGAGGAAGGCAAAAGACAGACGGGGAAAATCAAAGGTGTGGGTAATAAATATGCCGTATTTTTTAAACAAGGTATTGCGAGCAGGTAACGTTGCGTAATTTGAACAGTCCGCTTATGCCTTATTTGTTAAGCATGAAATCTGCAAGAACCAACAAATGTTTGCCTGCGGAGACAAATGTTTGCATTAAAGATGTGTGGCAATTTAGCCGATTTCAGTTATTTTATTTGCCAAGAAGAAACTGAATTAAGCCAGCAAGATTGGAATGTTTGAAATGTCGGAACTTTGGCAGTAAGATGTTACAGTACGAAGCGGATTTGAAGACGCGCAGGTATTTTGGTTGTAACATTCACTGAACACCGATAAGCTATTAATAGCAGCAGTAGTAGTAGTACCATGCAGTACGGCTCGTCTTCCCGACAGCGCTGGATGTCGGTTACTGTACGGTCGAGTTCCACACACGCCTCTCCGTGGATGCTCTTGTAACAGTAATGACAGCGCAGAGGTCGGGCCAGCAACGTCAGCCCGCTCCTGCTGCGGTCGTTCCCCGCGCCTCCTGTAACGCAGCGAGTAGGGATGACGTGGAGTAGGGAAGAAGGAAAATTGTTTACATTGTCACCATTAAAGGCCCGTCCTCAAATCGTTTTTTGCTTGTATTATTTCAGATTCATTTCGCGAAAAATCAAACATACCTCGTGTGCACTACGCCATGCTAGCTCGTCGGTGCGAACATGTTATTTAGTTTTTGTGAAATCATCCGGCAAGCTATTAATTATTTATTACTGGATTCGGTCAAAAATCAGCGGAAAATTTGCACAGTTTGCTTAGTATAACATAAAGCTGTTCACACTTTCGCAAGTTACCCGATCAAACGATCAGGCTAAATTCTTTCGAATTCGATAACTCGATGTTCGATAACAAAAGTACGCATTGTTTTATTAAACCTACTGCGCAGAAAGCTGAACTATTCACGCACTACAGATTTGAACAACAACGAATCCGACTCGCAATGGACCAAATCAATTGAGGATGGATTTTTAAAATGCACATGCATATTTACGATATCTTACTATTTCGCAACACAAATACCCGCTGTAGACGGACTGTCCGGGAAAATAGCAAATGTATACGATACGTGAACTTTGCTTAATATGACTTTAATTTGTCCATGTATCACGTGTTTGCTAGCGCACCGATCTCCACATCCTTTCCGATCCCGAGCGTCTGCGCGATCGGTGCGGCAACTGGGAGATCGGAAACCATTCTGAGTTTTTTGCATAACGCGCCAACACAACCCGATCTATGCGGATCGCCGGTGAAATCTAAACTATTACTACACGTATCATAAAACTTGCGAATGGACAGAAATACACGAATGTTACGGCTCCCACACTTGCAGTCCATTTCAGCTAGATATTTGGTGTATTTGATGGCATAGGGTTAATTTACAATGTTATGTCTGACTGCTTCGTCGTATTTTTTTTCGACAGCACGGACAGCGATTACTTAAAACTCACAGTTTCCCCATGGCAACTGAAATGGAGCGGCCTAATCAGTCAAGCTTAGATAGGGAATCCATTTACTGATAGGAACGTGGTTGAGTAAACACAGGAAACGGTGAATTAGCACGCGCATTTTGTAAAAATATCTATGTTGTGGAGTGCTACATGTTTCTGCGATATCCAGCTAGATGGCTTATTGTTTTGAGTCAACGATAATCTCCAGTCTCTGGAAAACAATGATCCAATTTATTTGACATTTAAGGGTAACATGTCTGATCATTTTTAGCGTAAAATCATGTTATACAGCATAAAATATAAAATCATGTTATACAGTATAAACTCTAAAAATCATGTTATATAGCATAAACTATAAAATAATGTTTCATAGCATAAACTATAAAATCATGTTATATAGCATACATTATAAAATCATGTTATATAGCATACATTATAAAATCATGTTATATAGCATAAACTACAAAATCATGCTATATAGCATAACCTATAAATCATGTTATATAGCATAAATTATAAAATCATGTTATACAGTATAAACTATAATAATATTTTTGTCATTGCACATTCTGTTGAAACAATTCACGTGTAACACGCAATGCACAGTTTACTATGGCACTGTGGGTTTAGCGGTATGGGGAAGACGTTGCACGATTCCCACGGACGACAGCCAGGGAGTACAAAGGGACTATGAAGATCAGTTCGGCGTTTTTGAGATGTTGTTTGGTCTGCGAGTGCAGACATGTAAGTACCTGCCCAGTACGCAGGACGACTACACCGTCTCGGACGATCAGCATCGGAACTAGACGAAGAAAAACGGAATTCTTGCGGCTTCTGTAATATGATGAAATATGCACGAACAAATGTATATGTTGCGACGATATTTGGTCTGGGATATCCGCAATGAACAAGTCGCCTTCCTTCGGTCGTTGCGCACGCACGCACGCACGCACGCACGCACGCACGCACGCACGCACGCACGCACGCACACTATGTTTTCCGCGATGTCGCGGTATTGCAGTTCAACTACAATACAATTCGAGTCCGTTGCAGCGCCCATGAACGTCACCAGGACACCACATTAAAAAACCAAGTCACCCCCAGTAAGACGGCGAACAACTGGTCAATCAGCAAGCGCAAATGCGGCAAAATATAAGTATTTAATTATATCGCCGCGTCCCCGTTTCTGTAATTTGTGGAGCGGCCGTGAGTAGAATACGACGCTACATGCGCAATCAATATTTAACAAGAGGAGGAATAGTACACGGTTGTATGAACGCACACCCGCTGGGGACAGTGCGTCGCAGCGCATAATTGGGGCACTGCCGACTAACGTTATGGTTCTGTGTCGGGTCTGACATGACGACTAGCGATGCGGCGTTGGCGTCCACGTTTTTTATGCAATGTTTTCGCAGCCGGTGAAAAAAAAGAGAGTAAGAATTCTGGAATATTTACCTGCTGCGTTTAGTGAGGCAAGAACGCTGAACAGCAGCAATGTTAGCAACTGCAGCAACCAGCCGAGTGAGCACATCACTGGTCTCGAAGATCGTCTCGCAGCATTCGCCGGTAATGCACAAACCTTGTCGTTGTGGTGGAATCCTCGGCCCATGCGCTACACCCGGGCTAACGAATGCAAATATTGCTTTGGATGCACGAGTACCGTGTCGCAATCGATAGGGATGGCGCCGGGCTGAAATATCGATTGCCTGACTCGGCTGCTCAAATGATAAACATAATTGCTTGCTTAGCACGGGAAACGCTGTCGCCAGCTGGCGACTAACTTCGACACTAGCATTGTTAAAAACTACTTTTTGTTTAACTATTGAAAATCACTTGTAGATTCATCGTTACACCGTATAACCCAGCATTAACAGTTGCCCTGGTAAGGTTAAATTAACCTAGCGCTCTCGTGATATACAAGTACCCTTGCTATTGCAAAACAGAGTACATGCAGAACATTGGAATGGTAGATACTTCGGGAACGTTATCTATTTTCATCTGCGATTTTGAAAATGTGACTGTATACCGATTGTCCTGCACAATTTTGCTTCTTGGAACATTTATACTACCGAGCTGCCAGTCCATTCCATGCACACGTCGCTTGCTCATAGCCCGCACGCACGCACGCACGCACGCACGCACGCACGCACGCACGCACGCACGCACGCACACGCGCACGCACACGCGCAATGCATTAATAAGCTTAAGTCGTTATTCAAGTATCACGTCTCGTGAATTGTCAATCTTTGGCTGACAAGTCCCATGTAAGTCCCAAATCCAAAATGCTCGAGTCTCAGGTGAAGTCCCAAGTCTTGTAAAAGTGTGATTCGAGTGCGACTCGAGTCGTACTTGTAGACTCAAGTCCCCATGTCTGCATTTTGGCACTGACCTCGTTAAACACATTTATCAGTGAGACACTAGTACTTGTTTACACGCTACGTCAAAACACACACGCGCACGTGCCGGAAGAACCGGGAGAAAATGGTTGTAGCGTCACAATGTGCCGCACGTGCCATCACAGAACATCACAGATCGAGGAGAAGAACGGTTGGCAGCGTCAGCGGGTTGCGAGCGGACGAAGGTGGTCGCCACACCAGCGGAGAGTTCGTGGCCGTGAACAGAAGGGCGGCAGAACAGAAAGACGATGGAGTCTTTACAGGCTTTTCTACCCGTTTGTCTCCTTCTATTAGTGACATCTCCAGCACACGGTAAATACCTTGCGCCAGTAGCTCTACTGACGGACCGCTGCATTTAAATAATATTATATCATTTACACACATTAATTACACATGTTTATCATTATTCTTTCAAACCCTCGTACATAAGTTTTTTCTAACAGTGAGTTGGCAAGGTACGGCTAGGACAATGCGGCGGATAAATGGCCAAAACAATCGCTCGGCCGTTTAGACTTGATCGCGTTCCCTGCGTTTCTGACGCGTTTTCGAATGGACATGCAGTCACACGTGCAGTCGATGTTCTCCCGGTTTTCTTTGAACGCTACGTGACTTTACGTTCGTTATATTCGAGCGAAATCGACTATTGTGCACACAGACTACGCCATCCTGTATTTCCAGTGGCACCCGATGCTGATATGAAATATAATTTAGAAATCCCATATCAATCAATCAATCAATCAATCGTCAATTTTATAAGGTGCCACTCCAACAGTCGTTGCGCATGGCGCCGTACAAAATGTTCAAAATATTTTATAAAAAAATGTGTCTTTAACTGCGCTTTAAAAAAACAACTGTTAATGTCAGGTGTTGTGGCAACAGGTTCCATTATGTCGGGGCTGCGATGCCGTAATATACGACTCCATTGTCCTGGTCTCGTCGAACTGTACACCAAGATTCCGCACATTATGAGACACCGTGATCAAACTATCGCCGATGTGTACTGCATGTAGCTCGGTTTTCTTCAGCTGCGCAGATAAGATAATGACTTCCCTAAACATGGAACCAGGGTCCCACATTATATGTGTTACAGATTGAAGCCCCAAACGGAATATTAAACTGCACTCTAGTGTTGTTGTAATATTACAGGATTTTCCCACAAGCGAGTGTGCTACTTCACGGTTACACCGCCACCCGACGGCAGCAGCTTTCTGCCGGAGAACATCAACGCGAACCTCTGCACACATGTTATCTACGCCTTCGTCCCTATTAAGGACAACGGTCTGGCCGGCAATGCAAGAATAGGCAACACTAACGTGTCGTCCATGTAAGTATAAGAGTTATCCATAAAGTGCGCCACGCCATTTTTTGACGTTTTTCAGACAACCACCCCTTGTAACGCTTAGTAATGCTGATGTCTTATGCATACATCTATTTTATGTTCGTTGCATGTCTGTGTAGATCCGAAGTTCACAAGTAGAATATAAGTGTGTTTAGCTAATAATAAACAATAACACCAAATATCCATGTACGTTTATTTGGTGTACTTATACACGTATTGGCTCGAGGCTTAGACAGGGGCGTCCGCGGGTGTGGGGGGCATACACGCACACGCACACGCACACGCACACGCACACGCACACGCACACGCACACGCACACGCACACGCACACGCACACGCACACGCACACGCACACGCACACGCACACGCACACGCACACGCACACGCACACGCACACACACACACACAAACACATATAAGATAAAAAAAATATATGTGTGTGTGTGTGTGTGTGTGTGTGTGTGTGTGTGTGTGTGTGTGTGTGTGTGTGTGTGTGTGTGTGTGTGTGTGTGTGTATATATATATATATATATTTATTTCCTAGCCAACTAGCTTATACACTATTTGGTGTCGTGGTGTCACATAGGATCGTGAGAGCCACGGCACTGAAGAAGATCAATCCCAGATTGAAAGTCATGGTCGCAGTCGGTGGTCGATCTGCGCCAACGAGGGATATGTCGGTCATGATGCGACAGCGCAGGACGCGTGCTGCGTTTGCTCGCCACTGCGTCGCTTTCCTTCGCAAACTGGACATCGATGGACTGGACTTGTCCTTCGAGTCTCCGCGGTCCGGTCACTGTTTAGCGATAGCCAGAAGTCAGTTCAGCTTCCTCGTCAAGGTCTGTCTCATTGATACCGGTGTCCGACAACCGGTGACTATGACATATTATAGCCAAACACTGCTAAGCTAAACATTAATAATAATTACACAATGGTTATACCAATAGGCATAGTATGTGTGTGTGTGTGTGTGTGTGTGTGTGTGTGTGTGTGTGCGTGCGTGCGTGCGTGCGTGCGTGCGTGCGTGCGTGCGTGCGTGCGTGCGTGCGTGCGTGCGTGCGTGCGTGCGTGCGTGCGTGCGTGCGTGCGTGCGTGTGCGTTTGTCTGTCTGTGTGTGTGTGTGTGTGTGTGTTTGTGTGTGTGTATGTGTGCGCGCTTACGTGTGTACGTGTGTACGCGTGTTTTGTTTGTCCTGTCTATGTATGTGGTGTGTACTTTTCAGTACGTGCGTTCACTGTATACAACAATGATTTGTAGATGATTTATGTGATTGCGTCGCTTACTGGGCAATGTTCCATTGTTATTATTCCGCTCGTACGGCGGCGTGTCAGCGCGTGTCAGCGAGTGCTGCTGCACTTGTTGTTTCTTGGCACTAGGAGCTGCGGTTAGCATTCAAGATCGACGCCATCATAAGTGACCGACCGATGCTGCTGTTATCGGCTGCTGTGGACCCCCGCAAGTCGGTCGTCGACACCGCCTACGACATCAAATACATCGCTAGGTGCGTGCTCCCGTAACTAGTCGTTGGCTAAGGCTACGACGACGATACGTCACTTGTAGTCTAGGTTACCCCGATTTAATAGAACTGCGCATGCGCTTATCAGTCGCGCTGGTTAACAGGTCAACCCTCGGTCTATTGGAGAAATGTCCGGAACACATTCCGAATAATGTTTTTGATTTTAGTTGCCCGTGGTTAGATTTTATTATCTCTTTTAGGTGCATGGCCCCAAGACCATGAATTTTGTTTCGCTTTAATTTTTTCAACAGAGGGATGGTTACGCTATGGAGCTAAGGAGAGTAATCATGGATGAACATATAAGTCTTCAAATTGTGTTGTGTTTCCAACTGATCTAAAACTAACAGGGAGTGAATTCCAAAGAATTGGTATAGCAACCAAGAAAGGTGTAATTTCAAGGTTAATTTAAACTCTAGGACAAAACTTATATCAGAACTAGATGAGCTGAGCTATGCTTTCTTACAAGGGCATGCAGGGAATGCAAACAATGAAGACAATCACCACAACGAAGACAGCGAATGTATCAACGTATACGACATAAATGGCGCCGAAACGCCGATTTGAATAGTCAACTTAAAATGATTCTTCTGCTTGTTTTCAGTAAGTTGGACTGGATTAGTGTCAAGTCGTTCGACCTCTTGCAACCAGCGAAGTACATCATACAACATCACACGGCATTATTCAGCTCGGCCAAACTATCGAAGCAGGACAAGCATCTAAACGTGGTACGTGTGTCTTTAAAACGGAGGAACTATTCAACAAAATGGTGCGTATAACATACTCAAGGGTGCGCGCGCATGGAAACTTGTAGTACGTTGCGCTGCTATATAGAAAGCGTCGTTAGTGATTTTCCATTCGAAATTTTCTTTGACAAACTGTGTAATTCCCGGGAATGTGTGCTGGAGGATACTTTGGTGGATCAGTCAAATCAGCTCATTTATGTTCGGTGGCCAGGCTTCGGCCGTCAAGTACTGGGTACACAAGGGTGTTCCGAAGGAGAAGCTCCTGCTAGGTCTCTCGGCGCATGCACGAGTCTTCAAGCTCGCCAGTCGACCGAAACATCGCATCGGTGATCCGAGGCGGCCTGGAAAACCGCGCTTCCTGTCTTACGCTGGGGTAGGTCCACACTGCTCAACAGTGGCGCCACTCATGGTATCACAACTGCCACAACTTGACTATAAATTCAAAATGGACGGCTGGCGGAATTGTATAAACGATTGTTAGGCAGGGGAACGCCATTGTATTTTTATGAATTGATACATGTGGCGACGTTATCGCGTTTATAGTCAAATGGCAATACAAAATACTATTAACATTTGTTTGCATTTAACATTGAGAGATTTCTTGACAAACATTTGGCGTTTACCAAATGAAATAAAGATTGAAAAAAAATCGAACATTATTTCACTTCCGGGTTCATGGCGTACTAATGCAATATTGGCAATGTTGAGAATATACCATGTTTTTAGCACATTGAGATAATTGATAATAAGCAGGGACACGAGAACATGTATTAGGATTCTGACACTTATGCTGCGCATTGCACAGACCATGGCATAAGGCGGGAAACAGAACGGCGGGACAGTGATAGCACCGAGGAGCAGTAAGGCCAAGTTACTGAAGTGACGTGTTGTATTCAGACTAGCATTATTATTTAACAAGATTTAACAAGATTGTCATCCAAAGCAAAAGACCCAGGTGGACAAGTACGCCATTTGCTTATCAAGAGTCCAACAATTGTTCATCTATGTCTAATGCGCCCTTCTGAGTTATTTATCAATTTTGTTTTTAAACATATTCACGCTGCTAGTATTTACACAATCTGAAAATAATTTCTTGTATTCATTAAGTGTCCTCTGTTAGAATGAGTACTTTCTGATATCCAATCTGCACTTTTAGGCGCACTTCATAACTAAGGTATCTCATTTATGTAGTTGTTTAGTTGCTGTCATTGTACGTACATACCCATGACATCAGACATCTGTCATTGTACATACATACCCATGACATCAGACATCTGTCATTGTACATACATAACCATGACATCAGACATCTGTCATTGTACATACATACCCATGACATCAGACATCTGTCATTGTACATACATAACCATGACATCAGACATCTGTCATTGTACATACATACCCATGACATCAGACATCTGTCATTGTACATACATACCCATGACATCAGACATATGTCATTGTACATACATACCCATGACATCAGACATCTGTCATTGTACATACATACCCATGACATCAGACATCTGTCATTGTACATACATACCCATGACATCATACATCTGTCATTGTACATACATACCCATGACATCAGACATCTGTCATTGTACATACATACCCATGACATCAGACATCTGGAGTTTATTTCAAGGCCGGAGAAACATTTCGAGTTATCTGTGTCTTCGAGTTTAGTCGTGTGTTTACACAAGGCAGTGCATTCTGGGAGGACCGGGCTCACGGTATTCGAAGTTGAGTTAGCGACGATGCACTGCTTTGTGTTGTTAAAAGAATGGTAGAATGGTAGGCAACGGTTTTCACATTCTCTTAGCAATGCCACGTATGATATGAATAACGGTTCAGGTCAGATCTATGGAAGTACACCTAGTGCGTTGCTTAAAAGTAGGCGTATTTCCCGTGTGTCTCGTTGCTTTCAGGTTTGCCGCTTTGGGGGCAAAGTGGAACGACAGAGAGCGATGAAAGTGCCCTACGCTTACAACGACCATACCTGGGTGGGATTCGATGACCCGACTAGTATTAGAATTAAGGTGAGTAGGGTGACTATTTGCAAGACTGAGCAGTGTAGGGCTAAAGACGACCGAAGGAGCATCATCATTATCTCATCTTTTTGAACGTATTGTACAATTGTTCGGACAATTGAGTCAGTTGACCGTTGTTCCATTTCTTCTTCCCTTTTCTTCTTCTTCTACCTTGGTCAATTGCGGGGTGGGGTGGGGTGGGGGCACATAACTGAATTTGTTCCGCCCTCGCAACGAGTTGTCTCCATCTATCGTGACCTCTGTGCATAATAACGTTCTGTTTTTAATCGGCTCAATGAAAGTTGCATTGTGCCTTCTTCTTCATGTGAGTTCTTCTTCGCCTGGTGCGTGAAATCAGCCGGTGTTCAATCTTGATGAAAGCGTCTTCGATGTGAACGCATCAATTTCAATATGACATGAACTATTGTGAAGTGATTGTGCGGGGAATAGACGGAAAGAGAAATGTGAGGACGATACACGGAAGGGTAACTCGAAGTAGAAATTTCGGGAGACCGGAACATAGGAATGAAGGGGGAGAAGGCGGGTGGAACGCACGACATCAAGACAAGGGGAGACGGAGGGGTGGAATGTTTGGGGAAGAAAGAGAGGGAATGAAGACGATACGGAAAAACGCAGATAGAAATATAATTGGATGAAGCGGAACGGATGGAAGTAAGGGGAAAGGGTGGGATGGATGTGTGTAGCATTTGAATCTATTTATTGGCTTATTTATAATTATTTATAATTTATTTTGACACCGCATATCACTAAAAATAAAATAATGGGTGTTTACCAAAAAAAGAAAAAATACATTATATTAGTGAATATAATTATTACAATACAGGCATTACATAAGATAACACAATAAAGGTAAGCATTTGGATTATGTAAGTATATATATATATAGAAAGAGAGAGAGAGAGAGAGAGAGAGAGAGAGAGAGAGAGAGAGAGAGAGAGAGAGAGAGAGAGAGAGAGAGAGAGAGAGAGAGAGAGAGAGAGAGAGAGAGAGAGAGAGAGAGAGAGAGAGAGAGAGAGAGAGAGAGAGAGAGAGAGAGAGAGAGAGAGAACTGGGTATTATCTGCGTAGACGTGGTAGCGAATTCCGTGCTTTGAGAAGACCTCTGAAAAACTTGCACAGTGGACAGAAAAGAGGAGAGGACCCAAAAACACTACCCTGTGGAACTCCATGTCGCAGTTAGACGTTGCAGGAAAAATTACCGTCAAAACTTACGCAATGCGTTCGGTCGGTGAGTTGATGGACGCAAACCAGCAAAGTGCTTCGCCTCGAACGCCGATTCGGTCTAATTCTATGAGAAGAAGGTCGTGGTCGATCGTATCGAAGGCAGCGCTGAGTTCAAGCAGTACCATAACTACCTGCTGACGAGCATCCAGTGAACGCAATGTGTACGGTCATGAAGGCAATCGCTGTCTCAACGCTGTGTAACGCGCGGTAGGCGCTCTGAAAAAGATCCCCGATACAATTATATTGCAGATGCAAACGCAGTTGGGCAGAGGCGTGGCGTTCAAGTAACTTGGATGCGTACGGAAGGTTCGAGATAGGTCGGTAGAGACGTGATGACAGCGTGCTTTAGGCGTGCCGGAACAGTGGAAGACTCGTAGGAGAGGTTGGTAACGTTCGGCACTAAGCACGATCGAACGATCGGCACTAAGATGGAGGTATTTGCCTTCAGAATAGCGACGGACAGTGGATAAATCTTGGACGACTTTGTCTTGCCATTTTCGATCAGCGTCGTCATTTCTTCGAGCGAAACCGGTTGCAACGCGAGCAGAGGCGAAGAAATTTTACATGGCTGAGCGTTGTCGACATTAGCTGGCAGACGCTGGATTTGGCTGCATTGCTCGGTTGTCGTTCGAGACTGACTAGATCTCTTTACTGTAAAACGCCGCTTTCATGGAAGTCAGCGTCCGGCAGTATCGGTCACGCAGCTTAGTATAAGAAATACGATGGTCATCGGTTCTGCTGCGTCGCCATGTGCGTTCACGAAACGGACCTGACGTTTCAACTCACCGAGTTCCTGACATCACCATGGAGTGCTTGGTCGTTCGGTGACATTACGCTGCACAAGTGGTGCGTGACGATCGACCAGACAGGAAAGCTCCGTGTAGTACTGATCGTACAGGCCGCCTACGTCACAAACTGGTTGGGTGATGAAATCACACTCACGGAAATCTTTCGTGAAGTTGGAGTTGTCTATCGCAGCATATCGACGGTACGTTATCTTCTTGGGTGACGGACGTGGCTTGGTCGTGACGAGGTCACAAAGAACGGCAAAGTGATCGGTGATAAGATCGTCGACAGACACCCGTGTAACAAGGGAAGAAGAAGAAGCGGTGATGACGAGATCATGCACATTACCTCGGTTGTGCGTAGCGTTGGTGACATTCTGTCTCATTTAGCAATCATATACCCTGTTATTAATTGTTTTTATATGCTGTGAAGCGCCACGAACAATCTTGGTTCTGCGCTGTATCAAAGACAATATATTACTATTATTATGTGGCAGGTGAAATGGATGAAGAAGAGGGGATACGGCGGATTTTCCTTCTCGTCACTCAACCTCGATGACTTCACTAGCGCGGCGTGCCACCAAGAAGACTACCCGTTGTTGACTGCAGCCAACGACGTCCTCGTGAGGTCCTCACTCATCCACGCTGGACATCCACCTCCCACGGTGAGGTCCGTTCTGGCGCCACGCGCGCCGGTCCAACCCGCATCGAAGAAACGACACAAGCGGTTGGTATCTGACAACATGTATTTTAGCCGTCAAAATACGATCACAGGTGTTGATGTCGCAATTGTGGCACGATATGTTTAAATGGACATATGTGTCAAAGAAAATGAATCGTTCTTTGCAGAAAAGTAACCTATAGCTATTTTAGTTGGGAAAAGTATTTCTAAATGTAACTTTAGAAACACCTAATTAAATATTAATTTGATTATGTTTTTTAGGTCTTGTGAGGCATAAACATTTTATTTTTAGCAAGCGTTAGCTAACAAGAGTTAGTAGTAATACAGGAGAAATGCCGCGAACAGCAAGTTCCCCTCCACATTGCCTTCATCGTTCTGACCAAGGTCTTCGAACTTGTCAGTGGGAGTGGCCTGTTCCAACTACTGGAAAATATCGGCTGACCACCAAAGCTGTTGAGCATGATCACAGCCTTTCACAGCAACATGAAAAGCACAGTGCGATATGACGGAGCACTCTCGAACGCTTTCCCCATCAAGAGCGGAGTCAAACAGGGCTGTGTCCTCTCGCCCACCCTGTTTGGAATCTCCCTCGTACTGTCTCGCGCCTTCAGAACCTCTGAAGATGGCATCAACATCCACACCAGATCGGACGGCAAGCTCTTCAATCTAGCCCGCATGAAAGCAAAGAAAAAGATCCGCAATCAAGAAGACGAACATCATGGGTCAGGATGTCTGCAACGTTCCATCCATCAACATCAACAAGCACACCCTAGAAGTTGTCAAAGACTTCACCTACTTGGGCTCAACCATCACTAGCAACCTGTCCGACGATGTCGAGATCAACAAACGCATCGGCAAAGCTTCTTCCGCCATTTCCAGACTGGACATTAGGGTGTGTGAAAAAGGCGCACTCACACTGAACACTAGGGTTCAAGAGTACAAGGCCTGTGTCCTCAGCATCCTGCTGTACAGCGGTGACATGGACGACATATACCAAGCAGGAGCATCGCCTCAACACATTTCATCTACGTTGCCTCAGGCGCATCATTGGCATCAAATAGCAGGATCACATCCTCAACACAGAAGTGCTCAAGCTGGCAAACACTCCCAGCATGAATGCTCTCCTCAGCGAACGTCGCTTGCTATGGCTTGGCCACTTGTGTAGCATGGAAGATGGCCGAATCCCAAAAGACATCCTCTACAGTGAGCTTAACATGGGCTGCAGACCAACAGGCCATCCGATGCTTCGCTTCAATGATGTCTGCATACGTGACATGAAGGCCTGCAACATCAACACAACATCATGAGAGACAGCTATCGTAGAAAGCGGGATATGGCGCGTGAGAGTGCGTGAGGGACTGAAGGCCAGTGAGGAGAAGCGAAACACAACCTGGATGGAGACGAGACAAAAACGAAAGGATCGTTTTCACTGCAGTTTTGCAATGAAAATTATTAATTACCCATCAAATATTTACTACAGTGAATATGGGAATTGGCACTATAATGAGTATATCTTTCAAATGTAGGCTAAAAAGAATTATTGAAAAACTTTGAATGGTTAGTGAATAATGTTTGCCAGAAAATTTCCGCATATCTAATCAGCAAAGCCGATTTTTATGGCAACAATAAAAGTACTTAGAAATGTGAGCTTTTATTTTTCCTGATATGACCTCAGGAAATGTACAACGATTCTCATTGGTTAATGAAATAAACAAACACACTTCAGCTTTCCCAGTAGGTATAGTTGTTGCAAAACATTTATTGGCACGAGTAATTATCACCACAATGTTTACAAATACGTTTGTTCTAAATGTGCGGTCTAAATATGTGATTAAAAAACAGCGAGAATGCTAGCTATTTTGTAAACAAAGTATGGCGGACGCCTAAAATACGATGGGGAAGAATGTGGTAGCTGCCATGGTTACTTGTGGCGGCACCGTCGTGACCGTGAACTATGACACTGTGACGCCGCCCCCAACTCATTACAATTGCTCTGAGGATTAAACAAGATGGACGTTTTCACGTTACCAACTTACCACGGGTGTCAACATTACCGCCTTCTCTCCTCGCTCCGGCTTTAACAAAATCCCTCTTTTTATAACTATCATAGTTGTTTTTATGTGAAAAAATATATATTAGTTGCACACAAAACCGTTCTAGGCACATGCTATTTCCACGGTCTTACACAAGGCCGTTCAAGGCACATGTTATTTCCATAGTCTCACACAAGGCCGTTCGAAGCACATGCTATTTCCATGGTGTCACACACGGCCGTTCTAGGCCCATGCTACTTCCATGGTCTCATACAAGGCCGTTCTATGCACATGCTATTGCCATGGTTTCACACAAGGCCGTTCGAGACACATGTTATTTCCATGGTCGCACACAAGGCCGTTCGAGGTACATGCTATTTCCATGGTCTCACGCAAGGCCGTTCGAGGCCCATGCTACTTCCATGGTCTCACACAAGGCCGTTCAAGGCACATTTTATTTCCATGGTCTCAAACGATTTAACTTTTTTTTGCGTACGAGAACAGCAAACAAAATGTGCAACCCATAAAACAGCAAATTTGAATCCGCTAAAAAATTATGAGTGTTTCCCGCTTTTCCTGGATATTTCCCGGTTTTCCATGAACAGATGTTGATATCTATGCATTATTTGGTATTACAGTGACATATGTGGGCAATTTGTAGACACTTGGAAGGGAGGCCACTAAGGTCCTACTAAGTATATAGGTGTGTCTTTCCATGAACGTTTGGACATTGCTGACCAACTCTACTAACTATGTTACGTCATGCTTTGAAATTGCGAGAGCGCATTGTTGTGGACATACTTTCAAGCACCAACATTATACATCAACACGAAACAACTTGACTGTTATCTTACA
Source organism: Lamellibrachia columna (assembly GCA_963662155.1). Classification (NCBI taxonomy): domain Eukaryota; kingdom Metazoa; phylum Annelida; class Polychaeta; order Sabellida; family Siboglinidae; genus Lamellibrachia; species Lamellibrachia columna. Next base: position 22,760,156 of record OY759266.1, read on the forward strand.
CTGTTTTGGAATACTCGAAACCACTTTTATTGTACTGCAGAAACACGGAGTCAGAAACGGAGGGCGACAACGAAGTAACGGCAGGTATGAATGACACAATGGAGGTTATACAAAGTAAATGTGCCAATACTGTTTCATGTCAGATGACTTATAAACCATGAAGATATATCAGTATTGTAATAATGTACATGTCAGATGACACACGAACCGTTAAGATATGTCAGTATTGTAATAATTTACCTGTCCGATGGTAGAGCAGCATGGGACATAACGCAAGTTTTGTGGCATAAAGCCCACAGTCTAACTAGTTTCACAGTGCGAAAATAAGAATTTCGAGATCGCCAGATGAAGCCACACACAGTTATACACATTCCGTTAGAATACGGTGGCAGAAAACGAAATTCACGCGATATTTTTTAAAGTCAACCTTTGGATTATAAACATTTAAAAAATTGTCACCCCAAAAGTGGTTTTGTGGGCAGTAACCATAAGAAACTGAGATAAAGCGCTGAGTGTATGCAGTAGACAAATATGTAATAATTAATGTTGTGAATGTTGCGGATGTGAGTGATAAAAGCCAGTAATATGCAAATGGTGAAATTTTAATATTGAACGTCCATGGCAAAAAGGCCAACATTAGTGGGGACAAAATGCAAACAGTGGGACGTACTACATCTGTCATATATGTGAGTCTGATAGTGAGTAAATGAGTTGAGAAGCTCTGCATGTGCATAACCTTTTATAATAAACATATTAAATAAAACGCACTCGTTGAATTTTAGATAAGGAGCTAATTAATTAATAATTCTAGTCACGGTTTTTAATAAAATTATAATAACAAATATGACTGTGATATGTAGCAATTTTTGGTTATACTTAAGTGTACCAATAATACCATCACATTGGTAATATACCAATAATACCATAACATTGGTAATGTACCAATAATACCATCACATTGGTAATGTACCAATAATACCATCACATTGGTAATGTACTAATAATACCATCACATTGGTAATGTACTAATAATACCATCAGAATTGGTAATGTACCAATAATACCATCACATTATTAATGTACCAATAATACCATCACATTGGTAATGTACCAATAATACCATCACATTGGTAATGTACCAATAATACCATCACATTGGTAATGTACCAATAATACCATCACATTGGTAATGTACCAATAATACCATCACATTGGTAATGTACCAATAATACCATCACATTGGTTATGCGAAATAAGTAAACTAATAACTTAAATGAGGTTGATTAATACATAACGCCCAGGGGCGGGCGTATTGTCCTACCCCTGGGGCAAAACGCCCATTTTGAGGACCTCCGCTAAAATGGTTATTACTTTATTCTGTGATATTGAACATCGAAAATGTCAACACAAGATATTCAGCTAAGATAATGAACTAGGTGATGCATCCAATATATCAGATATAGCCAGCACTTTTTCCCATGAATCGATTTCACGAAACAAGTAGGCGCATTGCCCCACCCTACTCTACACACACTGCTAAGATGTGTCAGTATTGTAATAAAGAACACGTCGAATGACACACAAAGGTATGATAGTATTGTAACAATGTAGATTATACACAAAACATAAATATTTGTTGTAATAATATACCTACCAGATGACACACAGACCGTAAAGATATGTCAGTATTGTAATATTGTACATGCCAGATGACACAAGAACCGCTAAGATATATCAGTATTGCAATATTGTAATAATGTAGCTGTCAGATGACACACACACGCACGCACGCACGCACGCACGCACGCACGCACGCACGCACTCACAAACACACACACACACACACACACACACACACACACACACACACACACACACACACACACACACACACACACACACACACACACACACACACACACACACACACACACACACACACACACACACACACACACACGTGTAAGTAGGCACAAGGACATTAGTGGCCTTGCGCACAAGATTTTATTCGAACATATAAGCCTACATAGGACGATGAGCGAAATTCCACTATTTTAATTACCAGCGAAACCACGAGAATACGTGAACATGTTTTGGTGAATGACTTGTCCTGGAGGTGTGAATGTAAATGTAACTGCTACTGCAACGATTATTCGTCTGTTTTCTTTGAAGATTTCGAGAAAGTATGTTTCTTCACGGCTGAATCGCAGCACCGGAAGTCCAAAGGCAAATTCGTTCCGGAGGATATCGACATGGATATGTGCTCGCAAGTCGTTTACGGTTACGTCTCGGTGCGTGGCAACCGAATCGTAGCGAACATCGACGCAACGTACGTCTTCTTCTTACACCAAATTCCCCCTAGAAAGGGTCATCAGTGTTATATTGCTGCACTGCATTAGCTGTATTCTTCCCCACTACCCTAGATCCCAGCTTTTCTCTCCACTTTGTATCCTCAACCAGTCTGTCATCTCTCTACACGCGGCTTTCCCATGTTAGAGGGGAAACGATTTTTATAGGTTAACCAATACGCAGCTACACGGAGGCATAGCAACGTACGTGTCTTCTTACACCACATTCATATATATATATATATATATATATATATATATATATATATATATATATATATATATATATATATGAATTACGATTTTCTTCAACCAAAACTATTTTGATTATTACTCAACGTTTCGACTGCCATAGGCAGCCTTCATCAGAAATTCTGGGACGGCAAATTCGTCCCCTGTTCGTCAGTTGTCTTTGTAAGCAGGCCGTCCCATACTTGACCCAATCTATATCCCCCTCGTCTCGATACTTGACTGGAGTTTTCTTTCGGATCCATATGGCTTCTTTGACCCATCTTGCGTTTCTGTTACACTCTCTGTCAATCACTTTTGCCCCCTCCCAGTTTATGATGCAATTGTTCCTCTCTGCATGGTCTGTTATTACAGATTTATGCTCTATCACCGTTGACACTCTCTTCTGTTCCTTGGTAAATCGTCTGGTTGTTATGTTTTCAACCTCCGCCTTGTGTTCTTCTAGTCTTGTTCCAAATGTTCTCCCTGTTTCGCCGACATATTTGTGGTTACAGCTCTTACAAGGGATTTGGCATACACAATCTGTCTTTTTACAATCTTCCACTTTGTCCTTTGGGTGCACTAGTATTCTTCTGATATTTTGTTGAGGTCTAACAGATGTAGCGATCTCATCGTGTTTTAAAATCCGCTGTATAGGTTCTGTTACTCCTTTGACATGCGCGAGTGTGACCATATCTTTTCTTTTCTTTGGTGTTTTCCTTCTGAGATTGCTGTTCTTTCACCTTATTTATGGTCCAACTTGTGTACTCACATGTTTCTAGTGCTTTGGCGATGTGCTCCACTCTTTTCTCTCTGTCCTCTGGCTCTGATACGATGTTATTGCATCTATCCAGTAACGTTTTGATGACCTCTAGTTTCTGGTGTAACGGATGGTGTGACGTGAAGTTCAGATATTGGTCTGTATGCGTCTTCTTCCGATACACTAAGAGTTTCACTGCTTCCTTTCGTTTCATAAGTGTGTCCAGGAAGGGCAGGGACTTGTCGCTCTTCTTCTTCATATGGTGTCTATGCTATTGTGATGCTCTGTAAGTTCTTCTTCACATCTCTTCCTCACTACTTCCATCACATCATTCACATATCTCTTCCATAGTTTCGGTTTGCAAGTTATTGATGCTGTGATAATAGGTTGCTGTTCCAGCCATTCCATGAAGAGATTTACAATTACATGTGACACCGGACTTCCCATTGCTGTTCCAAACTTCTGCTGATAAATGGTGTCCCTGAAGCTAACATATGTAGTTGTGACGATGAACTTCAGCAGCTCCATTATGTCATCCACATTTAGATGTGTCCGTAGTTTCTGTTTTGTCAACTTCTAGTTGTTTCTTGATGATATCCAGTTTCTAGTTGATCGGAGTGTTGGTGCAGAGAGACACTATGTCACGTCAACAGGAACATCTCATCTTGTTCGATCATAGTAGAAGCCATTTCATTGGCTAAGTGCTTTGAGTTTTATATGTGGTGTGATGTCTTACCCACAATCGGAGCAAGTAGATCTGCCAGTGATATTGATACATTGCACGCAATTGACCCTGTATAATCCACAATAGGTCTGAGAGGGTTATTTGGCTTATGAATTTTCGGAGTGCAGTACATTCTCAGTACATTCTCAGCTGTCGGGTGTAAGTATTTATACTGTTCTTCTGTGATTTTGTCATCTTCCTTCAATGTTCTTATGATAGCACTAACTGTCTCTTGTATTTTTGCGTAGGGTCTTTCTTCAGCTTCTCATACGTTTTATCGTCTGATAACATGTTGGTGACTTTCTGTTCATACTCGTCAGTGTCCATAATCACTGTTGCTGTTCCCTTGTCTGTTCCCTTGTCTGTTCCCTTGTCTGTTCCCTTGTCTGTTCCCTTGTCTGTTCCCTTGTCTGTTCCCTTGTCTGTTCCCTTGTCTGTTCCCTTGTCTGTTCCCTTGTCTGTTCCATTGTCTGCTCCCTTGTCTGTTCCCTTGTCTGTTCCCTTGTCTGTTCCCTTGTCTGTTCCCTTGTCTGTTCCCTTGGCTGTTCCCTTGTCTGTTCCCTTGTCTGTTCCCTTGTCTGTTCTCTTGTCTGTTCCCTTGTCTGTTCCCTTGTCTGTTCCCTTGTATGTTCCCTTGTCTGTTCCCTTGTCTGTTCCCTTGTCTGTTCCCTTGTCTGTTCCCTTGTCTGTTCCCTTGTCTGTTCCCTTGTCTGTTCCCTTGTCTGTTCCCTTGTCTGTTCCCTTGTCTGCTCCCTTGTCTGTTCCCTTGTCTGTTGGCAGAATCATTATACTTTTTTCAGCTCTGCTAGTGCTTGTCTCTCTTTCCTCTTAATGCTCGGTGTCGGTAGTTTCGCTGTTTTCATAATCCCAGCCACTGGATCTTAATTGCTCTGATTTCGTGTTCGACAGCAATCGACATGCTTGTTCCGTAGCGATGATAAATTCCTCCACCGGCAGCTTGTCTAGTGTAACCGCGAAGTTTAGTCCTTTGCCGAGAACCCTCGTTTGGTCGTCGGTTAGCTTGTATTTTGATACATTCACTACCGACTTCTTTAATTGAGTGCTGGACAGATCAATGTTGTTTCCGTCGCTCACTCTTGTCGTTGTTAATCTCTTCAGTTTCTTTACCTCTCGTCATTTTTACTCACGTTGCTTGGCAACTGTTCGTTGATCTCCCGTACTAACTGTTCTTTCCGATGCTGTAATCCTCCTAACTTTTTTTTATTATTAGGATTCTTTCCTTTATCAGGTCCTTTTCGGATTTCTTGATAACGTCCCTTGCGTTTTGTGTTTTTATGCCACACTTTATTTTCAAACTGGTGTTACACCCTCATCGTGGCACCGCAAAGAAAAAAACCAAGTGGTTTCTATGTCTCGCGATTTTCTTTTCCTGCGACTTACGTATACTCACGTATTCTGTCCATATTCTCGTCTGATATTCGTGAAAATGTTCATCAAGTTGGTATATATATATATATATATATATATATATATATATATATATATATATATATATATATATATATATATATATATATATATATATATGAATTACGATTTTCTTCAACCACAACTATTTTGATTACTTACTCAAAGTTTCGACTGCCATCGGCAGCCTTCATCAGTAATTCTGGGAGGCAGAACTTGCCGTCCCAGAAGATGTCAAAGTACATCTAAATTATCACTGTTGTACGTAATGTTTTAATCTGTATTACTGCATTATCTGCATTATCAGAAATTTTGTAAAATGAGAATTTCCCTGAACAATCGTCCTGTGGAAAACGTTTTGTTGATAATATTATTGAAAACTTTTACTTTCATCGTTTGATCTTGTAAAAATGTTTAATTGGTGAATTGGTCCATATCGTTCACATTCGGCTAGAGTGTCGCCATCTATCAGGCTACGAAATATATTTACAGAACGTGGCCGACTACCATGAATTCAAGCTGCGAATCGGTCTGCGCATCATTGTTAGGAGAACGATTAAATCAACACAATAGTTATAATTTTATTGTAAATTTAAACTACGTCCATAGTGCCAACAGTAAACACAAATGATACATTTATTAGTAAAAGAACGTTAATAAGAACCGAAACCATTATAAATCAAAGGCTATGCATATGGCACCTCTCGCGGGTAAAGGAATAACTGTTTTTGGAGTGTGATTTCAAAATAGCAAACCTCCATTTCTGTCCGGCACTTCGTGATTTTTTCTATGTGTGTATATATCATAAATTAACATTTTGACCAACTTTTGCTGAAATCTAGCTACTCATTGTGGTCAAATATGGGGTTTGATAACAAACCCCTTGTTTGATTACTGAAGTGGTCTTAAACCTTGTGGGTCAAATATTGAATATTGTCGAGATTGAGCTAAAGTGTGTGTTTTCTGTGACTTAATGAATTACATAAAACCATTAATTAACCATATTTGTTACGCGAGTTTAATATATCATGCTTTATATAACACACATCAAATTGCAATATACCTGCAAGTTCAGTATTTGAATAGTACACAAATCACGTGTTATTATTACTGATTATGATCGGAGTACAGTATATTGCTAATTTTGCTGGTGACATATCTGTTTCTATGTCAGGTATTTCAAAACTGTGCACGAGAACCCCCAACTGGTTAACCTTTTGGGGCTTTTGTGGTCTAATAGATTTCAAACAATTTTAAACAATTAACGTTTCATTATTTTTATTTCAGGATAATCGGCCATCTTAAATGAAATCCGCTAGAGTTCATCGGACATCTGCCTAACTATCTGCTCACTTCCGATGCAGATCGAGTGTCACCTGAAGCGGCGAACACATATGTCCGCTTCCGTCATCCGCCTTCGTCGTCATCCGTTGTTTTTTTGCACAGAGCTTCGGCACACGTCGTCTGCTTCCGCACACGACGGTCTGGAAGCGGATGATGCATGTCATAGACTGGAGCCGAAATCCTATTAAACGGCGCCCGTTTTGAGTTTGCCCACGAAATAGACAAACACTTCTAATAGATATAGTAATGATCTCTTAACAAAGTGATGTTGCCAAACGGTGGAGGGATCTATTAAACCAGCGGGCGACGGGTGCGGATGCCGGAAGCGGACAGGAGTGTTCGTCGCTTCAGGCTGCGAATTATACCTACATCAAACGAACGAAATCAGTTAGGTTTAGCCGGAAATAATCTGTCTAACGATTTTCCGTATATGTGAAAAAAATCCTAATAAATACGGGCTAAGGCTGGTCTGGTGTAATGATGTTGAAATACACACCTTTCTTCGTAGATACGACCGATTGGCCAAACTGAAGGAAGATCAGTCGGAGCTAATGATTCTCCTGGCGATTGGCGGCTGGGATCTGTCGGCGAAACTGGACATAATAAGTAGTGCTACCATGGACGGCAACACGAAGACTTTCACGCGCAACGTCGTCGAGTTTCTGAGAAAGCACGACGCCGACGGGCTGCACCTTGACCTCACACACGTACCAACAAAGGGCTTTGCGACGGTTTACTCTTTTGTTGAGGTGGGTGCAAATATATGATAGTGTACGCCAATTTAAATAGTTTTATGTACAACAGCGATACCCGTTCATTAAAACCACTTCCACAATTCATTTATTTAACTCGTCTCGTTCTATAATCATTTGGGCGTCCGCGGGGGGGGGGCACCTGGATCTGGATTTTTTTTCGGACGTATATTCATAAGCTCAAAGTGCAAGTTAACTTTACATACATATATATGTATATATATATATATATATATATATATATATATATATATATATATATATATATATATATATATATATATATATATATATATATATATATATATGTAAATTAACTTTACATACATATATATGTGTATATATATATATATATATATATATATATATATATATATATATATATATATATATATATATATATATATATATATATATATATATATATATATACTACGGTATGCTAGCTCTAGTATCCAATACGGTATGCCAGCTATAGTATCCACTACGGTATGCTAGCTCTAGCATCCACTACGGTATGCCAGCTCTAGTGTCCACTACGGTATTCCCGCTCTAGTGTCCACTACGGTATGCCAGCTTTAACATCCACTACGGTATGCCAGCTCTAACATCCACTACGGTATGCTAGCTCTAGTGTCCACTACGTTATGCCAACTCTAACATCCACTACGGTATGCCAGCTCTAGTGTCAACTACGGTATGCCAGCTCTAACATCCACTACGGTATGCTAGCTCTAACATCCACTACGGTATGCTAGCTCTAGTGTCCACTACGGTATGCCAGCTTTAACATCCACTACGGTATGCTAGCTCTAGTGTCCACTACGGTATGCCAGCTCTAACATCCACTACGATATGCTAGCTCTAGTGTCCACTACGTTATGCCAACTCTAACATCCACCACGGTATGCTAGCTCTAACATCCACTACGGTATGCTAGCTCTAGTGTCCACTACGGTATGCCAGCTCTAACATCCACTACGGTATGCTAGCTCTAGTGTCCACTACGGTATGTCAACTCTAACATCCACTACGGTATGCCAGCTCTATTGTCCACTACGGTATGCCAGCTCTAACATCCACTACGTTATGCCAGCTCTAGTGTCCACTACGGTATGCCAGCTCTAACATCCACTACGGTATGCTAGCTCTAACATCCACTACGGTATGCTAGCTCTAGTGTCCACTACGGTATGCCAGCTCTAACATCCACTACGGTATGCTAGCTCTAGTGTCCACTACGGTATGTCAACTCTAACATCCACTACGGTATGCCAGCTCTAGTGTCCACTACGGTATGCTAGCTCTAGTGTCCACTACGGTATGCCAGCTCTAACATCCACTACGGTATGCTAGCTCTAACATCCACTACGGTATGCTAGCTCTAGTGTCCACTACGGTATGCCAGCTCTAACATCCACTACGGTATGCTAGCTCAAGTGTCCACTACGGTATGCTAGCTCTAACATCCACTACGGTATGCCAGCTCTAACATCCACTACGGTATGCTAGCTCTAACATCCACTACGGTATGCTAGCTCTAGTGTCCACTACGGTATGCCAGCTCTAACATCCACTACGGTATGCTAGCTCTAGTGTCCACTACGGTATGCCAGCTCTAGTGTCCACTACGGTATGCCAGCTCTAACATCCGCTACGGTATGCCAGCTCTAGCGTCCACTACGGTATGCCAGCTCTAACATCCACTACGGTATGCCAGCTCTAACATCCACTACGGTATGCCAGATCTAACATCCACTACGGTATACCAGCTCTAACATCCACTACGGTATGCCAGCTCTAGTGTCCACTACGGTATGCCAGCTCTAACATCCACTACGGTATGCCAGCTCTAGTGTCCACTACGGTATGCCAGCTCTAACATCCACTACGGTATGCCAGCTCTAACATCCACTACGGTATGCTAGCTCTAGTGTCCACTACGGTATGCCAGCTCTAACATCCACTACGGTATGCTAGCTCTAGTGTCCACTACGGTATGCTAGCTCGTTCGTACAAATGTTATTCAGTTTGGAGGAGTCATCGGAACGTATTCCATTCCAACGTGGCTCATCATCTATGTTATTTTGTGATATAGAGCTATTCACACTTTCGCAAGTTACCCGATCGCGTAAAACATATTTGAACATCAACGAACCAGGCTCGCGATGGGCTAAATCAATAGAGAGAAGGGAGTTTTAAATTAGTTTCGGACGCAGCTTTAACTGGACATTCGGCACTCACGCTTACGTCACTGGTAAATTAGAGCCGCAACGCTCTATTTTTGTAGAGCTACATAAAAGATGTGTGATACTACCGTACCAGCTATTACTAATCATATTAAAACAAATATCGTCGAGTTGCAGCATGAGTTGCAACATGACAATACGATGGTTGTTCCTACTTATAATGCAGTACCTCCGCCAATAGCCACGTTCCATACGGTAGATTGGTCAAATCAAAGATGGTCACATTTAACAAGTATATTGTTGCTGCTAGGGATACTGTGGACAGGCCAGCATGAATGTTTTAATTGGTTAGCTTAGCTAGTTGGTTGTTTCGTATAAATAACATTTTATATTTCAAGGTAGCAATGTTTTTATTATTTATTGTTATAGTACATTTATTGGCGGAAATAAAAAGTTAATACAAAAAGGTAATTTGTCAGACATCTTAATCACCGATGAAAGGTGTGTGAGTGCGTTTGTGTGTGTATGCATGCGTGCATGCGTGCGTCCGTGTGTCCATGCATGCACACACACCGCCTTTATTATTAACGCTTCATTATATGTAATTTATGTGCATCTGAATAAAGTGATGTTCTCCCGAAGGAGCTCACACAGGCGTTTGAGGACAAAGCTGAAGCCGAGAGCGAGGATCCTATGATTGTAACGGCGTCGGTCCTCGCTCGCGTCGGAAACATCACAGCCGTGTATGGCGACATAGCGACTATGGCGAGGTGAGCACACGCTCTGGGTCGTAGTAACCGTTAAGGCTATGGCCAAAGCATCGGGCGACCTGTCAACGCACCAGTTTAAGCGCGTATTGCGCGATGCACTCTCGTTGTCTCTGCCTGGCCTGTCGCAAAAATGCTTTTTAGCCATTTTAGTGCTTCTTAATAATGTCATGCTTTACAAATCACAGCCATACTAAAGACGTGATGTGCTGCAAAATAACACGGAAATTATGCTTACTTTGTATTGATATTGTATCGTGTAAACCCATCTTACAGATGGAAATAAAAAATATCCATCGTTGAATTACCTTTTAGTTATCTGACTGATTAAACGTTTCTGTGGAGTATGATGGTTTTTAAATACATTGTTCGATTAATTGTCGGCTGCTATCTTTTTTCTTCTATTACCCCTCCCCCGATCCCTTGCCTGGGCGGGGGGCGGGGGGCGGGGGGCGGGGGGCGGGGGGCGGGGGGCGGGGGGCGGGGGAGGGTCATTGAATTTGTTCCGTCCTCGGGACGAGTCGTCTCCATCTATCGCGATCTCCTGCCATTCTCTCCCACTCTCAACTGTTCAGTGCCCTTTCTATATATCCCGTAACACCTTTCCTCCATCTTAATTTCGGTCATGGTTTCAGGGCAATGCACCTAAAATAGTTTTATGCTGGGGGCTGACGTGTTTATTGGGCGACCAATAAAGTTCGACAGTCAGAAAGAGAGAAGTTTAGTAAACACATGTCAAAATATGTTGCATAAGTTGAGTTTAGCCGCAACTAGCATGGCCATACCATATATAGCCAGACGACACGACACACACGTGTGTTCAACAAGGTTTTCCTAGTAAACCACTGGGGTGATATTCCTGATTGTAGTTTATGTTCGTCTATTTCATCCTCCTCTTCAGCTCCGTCCTCCTCTTCAGCTCCTTCCTCCTCTTATGTGTATGCTTTAGTAACTCATATATGAGCATAGGCCCCCAAACCATGACTTTTGTTTCGCCTTAAGAATATCTATTTAGCAGGGGCAGCCGGACGTACGGAATTTCTCGGTATGATTTATCTATGTGAACGCAACTTACCTTGGACCCTTTGTCTGTTTTAGTAAATTCGACTGGGTCGCCATAGTGGCACGCGAGGATGATACAGTCGAGAACACCAAGACGAGACACAGCTGGCCCCTGATACTCGGTTCTGGCGACTCACTCAGTAGAGGCCTTGTAAGTTACATCATGCAGTATTGTGAACCGAGAAATGTTCCTGTCCGAAGATCATACATGATAGATAGTAGTAACTGCTATAAATTTTGTAACTAAACGGAATCGGCAGACGATAGCAACATAACCCGGAGCCCTCGTGATTATTCAACTGCAAATTCCACTAATGCCAAACCAGGGCCCTCGTAATATTCACAAGTACAAATACCACTAATGCCAAACCAGGGCCCTCGTAATATTCACAAGTACAAATACCACTAATGCCAAACCAGGGCCCTCGTAATATTCACAAGTACAAATACCACTAATGGCACCTGGTCGGTTAAGAAAAATCCGGGAGAAGTCCGGTTTGGGAACACACCTCGTAAGACCGACGCTCGCTCAATTAACTGAAAAGTCATTTTCGAAAGAATCACTTCTCCGGAATAGTTTAGGTATATGAATCCACGTGCTGGAATCAGCCACTAAACAGCAGCCGTCCGTTGCAGACCTGGGTAGCCGATCACTGGGTGAAGAAGGGTTGTCCTAAGAAGAAACTCCTCGTCGGACTGTCCTCGTACGGTTATTCGTACTACCTGAAGGATCCGTCGGCACACGAACCAGGCGATCAGGTCCGCCCCGTGGCGAAAACCGGCAAATTATCTGGCCAGCCAGGCATTGTGGCGTATTATGAAGTGAGTACGACTTCTAAGCAGTCTGGACTAGACGAAATTAAGAATTTTTCGTAAATAACCTTTTGAGAGAGGAAGTAACTAAGAGATTACAGTGTCCAACTTCGTCCGTCGCTTGTTGTTCCTTGTATGTACATAATACCACCTGGAACATCGTTGCATTATGTCTATGGTAACTATATACAATGTCAACTCTCACTTGACGTTTTCTAAAGTTGGGGATACGACTCCGCACTCTGGCAAATAGTTCCACATTCGGATACCAGATGGGAAGAAATAATGCATGTATAAGTCTGTTCTGCAGTAGGGGACGAGGTAGTGTAGTTTGTGGCTTCTTGTAACGAGCGTTGAGGGGTGTAGAAACATGGGTGCTGGAATGTCTAACACATGATGTGTGGCACGATACATTACCACCATCTTGGCCGTTGTTCTCCTGTGTTGCAGATATTCCCAGCCAAGATTGCTGATCATATGACTGGTAGTAATGGTAATCTTGTAGGCCCCCAGTTGCACATACTCCGGACCTCCGCTGGACAGCCCTTCTTAAATATCGTGGTGATGTTGGTTCGCTATCAGTCGTGTGGTGTTGTGTTCTGTTGCAGCGATGTTTGGAAAATCAATGCAAGTGCTGGGATGATTTCTGGTTGGTATGTTATTTTGAGCAGTAGCTGTCTGCTGGTCAAGGCCTTGGAAAAGCTTCTGGACTCCAGCTGGATCTACCATGACGAGGGGCACACCAGGGTGTGGCTCTACATTCATGGATAGTATGCTAGTACTGTCTTCAGTGGCGAAGACATTGCTGAACTGGTCATTCGATATATAGGTCTTCTTCTGGAGATCGTTAAAAGCAACACCATCTTTGGACTGTGTTGGACTGTGTTGTCATGGGTATAGGGACTGATGAATATGTAGATTTCAACCCTCAATGTCTTTTTGTCTGCATACTTCCATAGGACGAATCTTCGTGGCGGTCTTCGTTTCTTTTTTCTTGTCACATCCGACAATCCATATAGTGTTACTGAGATTGTTGCGGTGAAGTTGTCTGAGCTTGAAGCTCAATTCAGTCAGTCAGTCATTTTTCTTTTACTTCAAGTACATTTGATTACCCTTTAACCGTTACTTTAGGTACATTCTGTGTACCTGCTCTACTTGCAGCAACATGCCTCTACTTGCAGCAACATGCCTCTACTTGCAGCAACATGCCTCTACTTGCGTCTCAGCGAGATTCTCGTAGCACCGGATTGCTGCTATCAGTACATAGGACCATATTTGTCGCTAGCAACGGTCGAGTTTCTCCATTGTGGCCTCGTTAAATATGGTAAACGTAATATATTCGTTTCAGATTTGCAAGTTACTTTCCCAAGGAGGAAATATGGTTTGGGACGACGTGCGTAAGGTTCCATACATGTGGCTGAATGATCAATGGATCTCCTACGAGAACGAACAAAGCATAACAGCAAAGGTAGTTTCGATATAACGCCTTAGCAACGCCTATGCAAACACACATTTATGACATGTTAATACAACACAAGTCAGTAATGTTGAAACGATGCGGAACAATTATTAAACTTCAGGAATTGGTGCAACACTATTCCTTTTTACCTTTAATGACAGTGTTCCACATACGTACGAAACGCAGCACCATACAGCATCATTGCCATTTTCGAAAGTTGTCCCAGATAAATAAACGTAGACATTTTACACTGTATTTACTCGCAAGTTACAGTGATACAGCGCACGCCTGAAAATTCGATGTCCATGTGCATATTGCATCATTTTGTGTACCCGCAGGTAAAGTGGATAGTGGCGGAAGACTATGGCGGCTTCTACTTCGAAACGCTTGACTTTGACGACTTCTCGGGCCATTACTGCCCGGAGCAAACGAACTATCCGCTACTCGATGCAGCTTCAAATGAGATAGACGATTATGTCGAAGGCGGCGATGTTGAAGATGGAGGAACAGAAGAGGAGGATGAAGCAGAAGAGGAGGAAGGAGCAGAAGAGGAGGATGCAGCAGAAGAGGAGTATGAAGCAGAAGAGGAGGATGCAGCAGAAGAGGAGGAAGGAGCAGAAGAGGATGATGAAGCACAAGAGGAGGATGAAACAGAAGAGGAGGAAGGGGCAGAAGAGGAGGAAGGAGCAGAAGAGGAGGATGCAGCAGAAGAGGAGGATGAAGCAGAAGAGGAGGATGCAACAGAAGAAGAGGAGGATGAAGCAGAAGAGGAGGAAGGAGCAGAAGAGGAGGATGCAGCAGAAGAGGATGATGAAGCAGAAGAGGAGGATGCAGCAGAAGAGGAGGAAGGAGCAGAAGAGGAGGAAGGAGCTGAAGAGGAGGACGAAATAGACGAATACGATGACGCAGAAGAAACAAACGAGTACGATGACACAGAAGAAACAAGCGAGTACGATGACACAGAAGAAACAAACGAGTACGATGACACAGAAGAAACAAACGAGTACGATGACACAGAATAGGGTGATGGATGATATTGAACATATGACGCAGAAGGAATAAACGAAGGATAGGACGCGAGTTACACAACTGAATTAGGAATGTGGAGAAATGTGATAACGGATACACATATGAATAATGAACATACGGACACAGTGACGGCAGGTGTCGCTGACACATATGATGAAGGTGAAAATTAATAGATCAATGTATAAGATATGTTCGATAGAAGCGACGACACACGACAAGGAAGACGGCAGTGAGGCTGACAGTCGCTACCCAGACACCTATGCTGACTCCTAAGATATGATTTTGCATAACTTGATGGAGAAGAAGAGGATATGGACTCTAGAAGAATGGGAACGATGGTGCGTAAGAAGATGAATGACTACAAACGGTATTGAGGCAACAGTTAGCAAAGTGGAACATGACTTCGACTACAGCAGTCTTGACGAACACGATGAACACGATGTTGAGGGTTGATGAGCCGTGTGACGACCGAGGAGATGATGCGTTGACTACGGAAGAGGTACAAAACGTGCAATATATGATGACTAGGAAGAACGCGACACATACAGTCCTGAAAGATACGACGACGGATCTGCGATGGATTGGGGTGACGCAACGCGCGCGGCACAAATGTATCAAAAAGGTGCAAAATGTTTCAACAATGACAATGTTTCCTAGGCAAACGCAATATGTAGTCCAATTAATCGGGCGACACGGCGTCGCCCAACTATTTGGACGCATCGTATCGCGCAGTGTCACCCGACCAATCGGAAAACTAATCGCTCGTGTGAACTCCACAGCAAATGATGCACGGCAAGTACAACTGTTACGTTACGGGCACAGCGGATCTACACATTAAGTGCTTTATATCATAGAGAACACATCCCCCTAAGCACTCCACAGCATTCGTGGATCCTGTGCTGTCCGCTTATGGAGTCTCTATATCGGTCGGCGTGGACACATATACCTCTCTTCACTGCAGTCTGGTTATTCTACTGTTGTAATAAAGCTTTGTAAGAATGCCACTTTGAATTTAAGAAGAAGAATCATTCCGCACGCACGCACGCTCGCACGCACGCACGCACGCACGCACGCACGCGCTCACACACGCACACACGCACACATGCACACACCAGGTATGGGGAAGGTAAATTGAAAAGTTAATGAATGAAATTACAATTAACTCAGAAATGCTCACACATTTCTCAGTTCAATTAAATTCAATCAGCTTAACCTCCCAAATTCTTCAATTAAATTAAATTAACAATTAATTTTACTTCAATTAACAGTTAATAGTTAAAATGTGTTGGTAGAAATGTTTACACATCTAAGATATAACATCACAAGATTTGTAACAGAAATGTGGTTTGTAACTTTGTTGGAAAGATATTTGCTCATACAGTATTTACATGCAAGACATTTCTTCAAGAAGTCGTAGAAAGTTGTAAAAGTTGTAGATACTTGTTAAAAATAATAATTTTTATCTGAAATGATTGAAAAATTGCACCAAGTTGTTATTTATGCAGTGTTTTATACTAAATCATTAGGTTTCCCTTTACACACTTGCATTTAAATATGTATACACTATTTTTATGCATCACTAGAACTGGCAGGGTTTTGAATTAAGTTGGCGCTGTAAAAAGATCCTAAACTGATGCTATAGTATTATTACCATTCTCTACATATCTACATTAACGGATATATGTACATATAAAACTTATAGATGCATAGGTTTAATGGTCCACTTGGCTTCAAGTTGCAGCCTCAAATGTTTACTTTAAACAGAGATTTGCAGAAGCAAGCCAAGATGAGCCATCAACTTATCACCCTACCAGGGGATATTCTTTTGTCTAGGCCTCCAATTCTCAGGTGCCGGAATGATCAGCCCAACCCAGTTGGTACAGTGTATACTCGCACTATGAAGTTCTCCCTCAAATTCACACATGCCTGAACCGGATCTCTCTCAGGCTAGTGACTGGAATAATGTCTGGAGACCTTCTGAAAACACCTGGATAACATGGCTGTGAACTATCCAGTAATATTAACTGTTAAATGAACACTTAATTGAGTGTTAATTGGGAATTTGTCAATTAAATTAAATTAATCCATTTTGGCAAATGTAATTAATTAAATAAAATAAAAATAGCATTTCTGGACAAGTTAATTAATAAAATAAAATAAAATTAATTGAGTTGATTCAATTAACAAATTAGCAATTAACAATTGAAATTAACCCATGCCTGATACACACACTTGTCTCGTCACTCGTTAGTCTTAAATACATACATACATACATACATACATACTTACAAACAAACATACATACACATACGCATACGCATACGCACACGCACACGCACACGCACACGCACACGCACACGCATACCCACACGCACGCGCACACATGGACACACGCTCACACGTACATACACACATACACACACACATGCACACATTTAATCTTATTATGCTAAATCAACATTTAATCTTATTATGCTAAATCAACATCTAAAAAAAGGATTAATAGCAGGCCAGTGATGGATTTTGGTACCTATTCTCTTAGTCCAGTACAAATCAGCACATTTTTGACAAAACCCGGACATTTTGGTTAAAAGGCAAATTTATGTCTTACATAGAGTAGTAGGGTTTCCTGGACTTGCAGAAAATTTAACAATATTTAACAAGATTTGCCATCCAAGCCAAAGGCCCAGATGGCAAGTGGACAAGGAAGCCATTGGCTTATCGAGAGTCCAACAATGTTCATCTACTTATAACCCGCCCTCCTGAGATATGTGTCAACCTTGTTTTTAAACATATTCACGCTGCTAGCAGTTACACAATATGTAGACAATTTGTTCCATTCATTTATTGTCCTCTGTGAGAATGCAACCATTACCAATCCGATTTTTATCGGGAACAAAATACGTACCCTACCTTTATCATATGTTCTTTTATTGACTTTCCATAACTAATTGCGCACACAGTGCGTTTCTATCCACCAAGCTAATACTTAGTATACTTGCTTCGGCTGATTTTAAGAAATCTTTGCACAATGGACCGATACTCTAAATCATTAACACAATCGATGATATATCATCGATTCAGTTAAAAAAAAATTCATGTGGTGATTATTGCGAATAGTGACGCATTTAGCGGATTTGACACCATTGCGTGGAGTCTATACGTTAACGATTTAGTTTAGTTGCCAAGGCCTAATGATAGTTGTCACTTGATTTATTATTGGGAAATCCTTAGTTAGTAAGACACAATGTCAAACTTGAACTCTATATCTGATTAAGTGAATGTATTAAAGTAGTTAAACTCTTAATGAAAACATCATGGATCTAGTGCATATATACAGATGTTAAAAAGGGTGCACGAGCCAGTTAAAAGGTGACCAATCGGTACTACTAATACGGTCCTGTCCAAGAGCTTCAAATTGGTTCGCGTTGAGCATCCTGCGCCATCAACGGCCCTGCATCCAGCTCAGACTAACTGGAAGCTGTGTATCATTTGCCAAGAGTTATAGCCAGGAAATTCAGGGCGGGCAGATTTACCGTACAGAAGACGAAGAAGATCGCGATTAACCAGGCACACGAACAGGACAACGCCTGCATCAAAGGAGACGGCTGAGCAGTTGGCCTCACTGACAACCCCAGCACCGTGCTGCGTTGGATGGTTGCTGGACCAGAAATTGCCAGGGTCATAGAAGATGGGGACGAACACACTGGGGAAGGAGAGTAGACACACGTCATCACGACCAGACACCAAGTGTGCAGACCTCATTCGCCAAAGATAGACACACGTCATCACGACCAGACACCAAGTGTGCAGACCTCATTCGCCAAAGATGTCCGCTAACTTGTCTGCGTGATAGAAAAGCTTGACAACCCCTTTGAGGAAGATCTGGTTGTCCTTGACACAAAGAAAATGGCATGTCCTGCTGCGGTTAAGAGTGTCCGAAATGTTAAGAGGATTGGGCAAGAGCAGTTCCAGGCTTTCACCAGAGAATGACTGGTGGAAGAAACCAAACGAATTTAGATGCCATTCGTCGAAACAAGCTGAAGGTGTTCAGTACTTCGACTCCAAGAAGTGTGAGCCAAGGGAAGCAGCAGGTGGCCTCTCTCAAGAATGACTTGCAGCTGTTCTTGCGGCTGTACATCGGTTGCCAGATGAGGGGTGGAAACCCTCAAGAGTTCTTTCGTCATGAGAATCAGGCGTGTCGTCCGTCTTTCTCTCTGATGGATGAAGCCTCCGCTTAGATACGAAGAGTGATCTCCTAACGTGCTTGGAAGACCTCTCCGATGCCCAGTCAGAGGCTCCTGCCACCACCAGTATAGTTCTTGATGGAGCAGTCATCGTCCAGATGCAGTCAAGATCTTTGATGAGTATGCCCAAGAGATCTTCATTCCGTATCTGCCCACAAAGCTTCAAACTGCGTCACGTCTGGACCTAGTGTGAGACAGATACATTGTCGATTCACTGAAAGGCAGTGCAAGAGCAAAGCGTGGAAAAGGAGCGCGCAGACATAGGGTGGCTGCAGAAGCCATACCGGGAAACTGGCAGAACTTCCTCCGAGTGGACAGCAACAAGACATAGCTGTCCAAGTGGTTTGACTAGGAGGACAAACAGCTTGTTATCACTGATGGAGAGGCAGTCCTGCCGGATTTGGCCTCGCTCGCCCCATGCAGCCATGAAGAAGCTGACAGTCGTATGTTGCTGCATGCAGCCCAGCACGGCCCCACAAGATAATGATCCGGACTGTTGACAACGACGTCGTGGTGTTGGCCATGTCAATGATCCAGCAACCAGAACATGAACTCTGGCTAGCATTCGGAACTGGCAAGAGTTTCCGGTACCTCGCAGCCCACGAAATAGCGGCTGGCCTGGGACCGGAGAAAGCACGGGCACCGCCAACGTTCCGCGCTCTGACTGGGTGTGACACCGTGTCTAGTTTCACTGGGCATGGTTAGAAGATCGTCTGGGCAA
>OY759266.1:22787526-22795026 GCA_963662155.1 Lamellibrachia columna
GCACAACTTTCTGAACACTGATATTGTTTTCCACAGCTCCATTTAGTTCGAGTTTATCGATTAAGTGGTCATCCATGTGGATCAGAGGTTGGAAACCCCTCGTCAAATCTCTGAACGTCTGCGATACTCGATTTTAGGTTCCAAGCATGGAGCGATCACCAATGAGTGACCAGCGAATTATTTCAAGCAGTACATCGTTGTGTAATTTTACTTCGGTTTCATCACGTTGAAGTGATAAACATTTGGTGGTCACATCCTCACGTGGTGTATCACATGGTTCTTCAAGTGGAGGTGACCAACAGTTTGTCAAGTCAACGTCATTGCTCAATCCCCGCTCAGCTAATACGTCACTAATCACATCAGCAGAGGCTTTCGTCAGACTAATGTAGTGTTCACCATGCCCCTCCGCCATATGGCCCAGATTTAGAGGTGGTAGTTGGTAGTTAAATTCTTCATGTGGCGACACAACTGTTGTAGCCTGGCTTCCTAGACTTGAGAAGATAAAGAAGTTCACCTGATAAAGTTGCGCAGCCCTTTGCAGAGTCATACAATCACCAAATGTTCCGCTGTTTCTCATCCCTGCAAGGTATTCATCGACGTCACCGCCCACGATATACGAGGCGAGCGGAGAACCATCGGGGGTGAAAGGGTAATTCACAAGGTCATTAACAATATCGCGTCTCAACGTTTCCGCAGAACGAGAAATACCGACGAGACGCAGCTGGTCAGTCATAGCTTCAAACTGACAGTTACCGTCAGGTCGCGGATACAGCCGAAGGGACAGTCCCTGCGACTGAAAGGTGTTCAATCTATCGTCATGAGTGATCGGAATGTGGTACTTTCGTTGGTGGTGTTGTAACTGACTCGCGTCGAGGTGTATTTCATTTACCCGCGTAATGCTTGTGACGTCATTGACAGAAAATCACTTAACAATTGTTCGCTATTGTTCAGTGATTGAAACCTAATTTTGTAGCGTTGTAATACAAGGTCCCGCTTTACTACACGTCCTTTGGTGACATAGTGTCGCCTGGGAATTTTTTACTTTTTGTCTTTTAATCGCACAAGTACTTTCTCATTCAATTTGTATACGTGTAGCGGGTTCTTCTGGATTCCTCTTCGAACCATGCGCCTCGTACAGTTTTTCGTAGCTTTCAATGCTGCCGTCCTGTATTGGATGCGGCGTTCTTCAAATGCATTAACATCGGACAAGGACAGCTCAAAGCTGACTGTGTTGGGAGCAACACGTTCTTGTTGGACTATGTGTGTACTGCCTTCCTGATGACGTTCTATGCGATTACTTCGCTTCCCACTTGAAAGGGATACCTCCACCCAAGCTCCTCCTTCGGATCTTCGTTGAAAACTACCGAGTGTGATGCCAACTGCTTGGCCAAATTAACCCCCGCTTTCTGAAGTTGATCATATCAAACAACAGTTTTTTCTTTAGACTTCGATGCGGTCGTTCGATTTTTCCTTGTGATTGAGGGTGATAGCGCGAACTCACAATCACTTTAACCTGAAGTTTCTCCATACGTTTTTTAACTGCACCAAGAAACTCTGTTCCTCGGTCATGCTGCAACACTTTAGGAGGACCATGTTCGGTGAAAATGTCAAAGAGTTCCCTGGCTACCACTGACGAATCCTTGCTTGGCAATGGTCCGAGCCATACGTAGCGGCTGAACACATCAATAACCGACGGATGTATCTGAACGTTTTACCATGATGTTGAACTGGCCACTTGCTCATGTCCATTAAACCGACCTGATGACGATCATGTACCCTCTTTGCTCTAATGGGGCGAAGATTTGCTCTATTGTTGAATCGTGCTTTAAGCCAATGATACATACAGACCTATCGAGTACACGCTGAATCTTAGCTCGACTTACTCCAACTGTTGCCGACTGTAAACGTATATTCAGTTTCCTCGCGCCAGACCCTTTAGTAGATGTTAGTGCCGTGTTGACAAACGTTGCGAGATCTCCATCGCGTGCTATCTTCTTGTCGTCAAATAGTAGGGTTTCACTGGAACTTATCCCTATTCCGTCAGAAGCACACTATTGCGGACTGATGTTGGTTCGTTCTCACAACGACAGGGATATTGAAACACCACGGATCAGACTGACAATAACATCGTATGTCGTCGAACTCATGCACTGTTTGTTCCCAAATCCAGAAGTTGTATTAAGCCCAATTAGCAGAATCAGCACGAGTATCGCAGCCGAAGTCACCTTCATGGCGAAGTCACCTTCATGGGGAACACCTACAAGAAAAGGTTTTAAGCAATAGCAAAGCAATATCGCCAAAGAACATTTGTCTTCTGCAGAAATTGTCCACCCCACTCGCGCCTTCCCTCGCTTTATCGCACACGTGTTACGGCTCCCGCGCTCCGTTTTGGTGTCTTTTCGCGACCACGTGTCCGTGCCGAACGCGTTCCCGCGCCCTTGTGTTCCCGTGTGATAACCAATGAAATAGAAGGTAACAAGCACGAGCGTCTGAGTAGGAAAACAAAAAGCACGGACTTCTAAGTAGGAAGGCAAAAAGCGCGGACGTCTTAGTACGAAGGCAATAAGCGCGGACCTCTTATTAGACAACCAACACAAAATGGCATGGTGCGTCTTCTCTTGTCCACCTGCGCGCAGACATTTCATACTTGCGCAATCAGTTTGCGCATCGCCCGTTCCTATATATCGCAACTCCACATCGTGGCGTATACGTAGGGAATAATACACGGTTTGTGGAAGTCACGAGAGTGTTGTCAACTAGATAACAGTCACCGATGCCGCAGACACGAGTGACTGTTATCTGGCTGATAATGCTCCCTTGACATCCACAAACCGTGTGTTAATCCTGATATGTAACGACAAATTAATATTTGTAAATTGTAATAATTATATGAAAATGTAACGTTTGATCACATGACCCATATATATATATATATACATATATATATATATATATATATATATATATATATATATATATATATATATATATATATATATATATATATATATATATATATATATATATATATATATATATATATATATATATATATATATATATATATATATATATATATATATATATATATATATATATATATATAAATTACTCGGAGGCAGAACTATGTATGCCCCCTCCAGATATTCCTGGGGGCTCTGCCTCCCCCACCCCCATTCCGTTCCTGCGCATATGGTGCGAAAGAAAGAGGGTGATATGTTAAATTTGGGGATGCGAAGTGATATTGTGTGGTTCAACGTTATGGTGTTTAATGGTAAGACTATAGCAATATCTACAAATAAGTGTCAAGCAGCTTGGTTTTGATCATCTGCTTATTACATAATGATTTAATTTGACAGATGTTATATGTATAATGGTAATTCATACCCTTAAGGTAACGGAATATGTAATAACCTTATTGATATACGTTATTTAATATATTAAGATTTTCTATTTCCAGCATCATTATCATTGTCAACATCATACTCATCTTCGTTATCTTCATCTTAACCACTATCTTCATTTTGACTGTCATCATAGTCTTCATCATAACCTTTATCATCACCATCATCATCATCCTCTTCGTCATGATCTTCATAATCACCACCATCATCATAGTCTTCGTCTTCATCATCATCATCATCATCTTCATATTCATATGCATCACCATCATTGTCTTCATCATCTTCCTTTTCATCGTCGTCATCATATTGTTCTTCATCTCAACATCATAATCATCCTCTTTATCTTCATCACTACCATCATCTTCATTTTCATAATCATCATCCTCTTCAACATAATAATCATCTTCATCATCACTGTCATCATCATAGTCTTCTTCTTCATCATCCTCTTCATCGTAATCTTCATCTTCATCCTAATCATCATCATCACACACACACACACACACACACACACACACACACACACACACACACACACACACACACACACACACACACACACACACACACACACACACACACACACATATATATATATATATATATATATATATATATATATATATATATATATATATATATATATATATATATATATTATATATATATATATATATATATATATATATACATATATATATATATATATATATATATATATATATATATATATATATATATATATATATATATATATATATATATATATATATATATGTATGTATATGATGTACGTGTTGTATTCAATGTGTTCGTGTCTTTCTTCGACATTAGTTGATGGTCAGTCATTATTATTACATTTTGGGCCTGCATGTTATTACAAAATGGGCACCCCTGAAATTATTATTTCAAAATGGGCCTCATGTTATTACAAAATGGGCCTCCTGTTATTTCAAAATGGGCCTGCTTTTATTACAAAATGGGTCGTTTATTACAAAATGGGTCGTAACACGCGTGTAATGTGGGTCAACAGCAGCCTATGAGACAGGTAGGGGTAGTACCGGATACCGAACCTAGAATGAGAACCCGCGACACACTCAACCTCCCCGTGGCACCCGTTGGCCAACAGTAAGCAGCCCTACAGCCTCCTCTATGTGTCACCGGCAGCAAGGCGTACCGTCTACAGGCGCGCAGTGGAACATTGCTGTCGCACATCAACGATGCTGTGTAAAGGATCTCGTCTTGAGACAATGGGGCAATCCAGAGTATTACCAGCTATAAAAAGTTGGAGCCTCAGCTAAAGCTCTGCACGTGAGGGCTCTGGATATGATGGTCGGGTGCCTTTGGGGAACGACACTGGTACAAGGCGGGTGTCCGGATGATCAGGCAGCCTTGTTTAATAATGCACTGTATGTCGCAATCTGAAGACGCAGCTAGAAAAGGAACGATCCGTGATTTTTGTTTAAGGTTCCACGATGGCATGGAGGCCATGCACATTCCTTCAACTATCTGGGCGTGCCGATCGATGTCGAATTACCAACCGGTTATAGACTCTACCAAGGCATATTAACAATGGCAGTCTATGGAAATTGGAAACGGGCCTGGCCCTAATATGACATCAGATCAACAACCAAGCACACATTATAATGTTCCCTGTGTTCGCTCATCTATTCAACCGAGTCGTACATATTCATGGGTGAATCCAGACCCCGAAAAAGGGGGTGCCCGTTTCCCCAGGTGGCAGGACTTCTAGTTATTAAAATATTTATACACGCACGCACGCACGCACGCACGCTCACACGCACGCAAACACGCACGCAAACATGCACACAAAATATTCCCCCTATTATAGCGCCACCCCGTCTACAAAGGACCATTGCACCGTGTGTTGTAAGAAGGCCTCTCGTGAGGGGGAAATGATCTTGGGTAAGCTTAATTTGCTGCATGGCAAGGTGGCCTCTCATGATACCGGCCTGATAAAGAGGGAGACCACTGTATAACATATAAACCACAGTACATTGTGCATAAAAAATAAATACATGTAACATGAATACGTTGTAAAGTTTAAATAATATGTGTAATAATTCACAAATTCATGTTTTTTTTAAATTCATGCTAGCACCATTTGTCTTGCAACGTCAGTCAATTCTGGTTTGAACTGGTGTGATCATGTCGAATATCTCCACAACACCACCGTAGGGTTGTGCAAACACCTCCTATGCATCTAAGCATCACTGCGATTAACTAATCGGTCCTTATTATACTTGGGGCACCAACTCGGTGATCATGGTTTGGAGATTTCCTTGCAACTGTCGGAAGAAGTACGAGATGCACACGTTCAGTTCGTGACTGTCTAAACCGCTTTTTGTGTCATTGTTCTGCATCAAGCCGTGTCATTCATCTTCCCGGCCATACTCACAGCCTCGTCGTGTGCCTGGCCGTGCATCTTTCGGAAGTCCAAGCCGAGCTGGTTGATCTGTTTCGGCGATGGCTGCGCTGCGTTTCATCTTTCAGGACAAAGCTTAAAACTGCTTCCTCAATTGGTTCAGCCCATCGCGAGTCCGGTTCACTTATGGACAGACGTGTAGTTGTGACTAGTTTAAGTAATGTGCGCAGTCTGTTTAATAAAAAAATGCATATTTTTGTTCAAATCAACGAAAGAATTGACTTTTGTTGTTAGATATGGTAAGGATCAAAATAGTGGATATCCAAAATGGTAAACACTGTGTGGGTCAATGCTGATCATGGGCGTGACCTCCATCCTCTCGCCAATCACATGATAGAGTTATGAAATTTTACCAAGGAAGAAAATCATGATTTTTCAGCATTTTGATTTTCACTTCATTTAATACTTGAGCAAGCATTAACTAATTTAATAGTTTGATAATTTCACAAAAACTACATACAAAAGTTGCACAAACGAGCTAGCGTCCTGCAGTGGATAATTAATTAATTTTAAAGATTAACAAAAAAGAGACTAACCAAAAAAATCGAATTGATTAAACACCTTTAAATAGTATTTGTTTGGTATGTCATTTCGGACGTGATTTTCTCCTGGATCTTCGGATGAATGAAATTATTGCTATCATCCCGGATGATAGCAATAATTTCGTTATGTTCATGTATTATTTTCGAGACCTACAGGTCATTATTGTTTTGTCTCTCCAGATCCACATTGCCGTGAGTCCCATCAGTGTAGATATGGTTGATGTCGTGGCGTTGGCTTTCCATGGCGACATTACGTTTTTCACATAGAATAATTGTCTTTGTTTTATGGCTGCATCGTAAAAGGCAATTGTTTCTCACGTCAGTTTGCAAGCTTGACTACATCTGCTGACCAGTGGAAATTCAATAGAAAATATACAGGTAACAACAACCTATTTGCGTTTAACATTGGATACTTCGATGACAGTTAAGGCATGATGGGGAGGAAGCAAATCAGAATAACCGGGGGAAATCTAGCAATGTCCTGGATTTTAATGTCAGAAAGTCCCCATCGAAGCAACACGGAGGATTAATTAAAGCAAACATCAGGCCATGATACCGTATCGCCAGCACATCAAACATGCAGCAGTGTATGCACGACATTTACGTGATATATTCTAAAGCGTTATTTTAAAGCCGTAAACACCCCGGTCGACACACGAGAAGTGGTAGCACCTGACCGGTCCAGGTGGCGATCACCTACTCGCGCCGGCTTTGCGTCGATCACACAGCGTCGAACACAAACACATGCAGGATAGTCTACGTCGTCACCATCCCAACAACAAACCGCCGGTCGTGCGCGGCTACCTATGCTACAGAGGGTACAAAGTGCCAGTTGAGTTGGTGTCCCATCGGCGCTCCAAGGACAAGAATAATCCTAATCGCTGAGGTCGTCTTCGTTTCGACGAAAAGCCGAAGAACGAAAACAAGACAGCATCCAAACGCCTGACGCGTCGTTGTCTTAAAGAGATTTCAACACGTTATTACTATTGCTATTCTATGTAGTCCTCTTCTCGTGTCGCTGCACGTGTCCTCGCCACTGCAGCACCCAGGCTCTGGCACAGGAGTTGTGCACGGCACAGTCGTCTGGACTGCAGGCTCTGGTAGGAGA